>ML107720.1:0-47732 GCA_003697995.1 Taxidea taxus jeffersonii | reverse complement strand
TTTCTTTCTTTCTTTCTTTCTTTCTTTCTTTCTTTCTTTCTTTCTTTCTTTCTTTCTTTCTTTCTTTCTTTCTTCTTCTTTCATGCCTTTATCTTGGTTTGGTATCAAAGTAATGCTCTCTTCACAGAATGAATTTGGAATAACTTGAGAAGAATATATATTAAGTCCCCTTTAAAAGTTTGGTAGAGGGGCGCCTGGGTAGCTCAGTGGGTTAAAGCCTCTGTCTTCAGCTCAGGTCATGATCCCAGGGCCCTGGGGTTGAGCCCCGAATCAGGCTCTCTGCTCAGCAGGGAGACTGCTTCCCTTCCTCTCTCTGCCTGCCTCTCTGCCTACTTGTGATCTCTATCTGTCAAATAAATAAATAAAATCTTTTAAAAAATTAAAAGTTTGGTAGAATTTACCTGTGAAGCCCTTTGGTCCTGGACTTTTGTTTTTTGGGAGCTTTTTTGATTACCAATTCAATTTTATTGCTAGTAATTGGTCTGTTGAAATTTTTCTATTTCTATTTTCTATTTCAGTTTTGGGAGGTTATATGTTCCTAGAAATGTATCCTTTTATTCTAGGTTGTATAATTTGTGGGCATATAATTTTTCATAATATTCTCTTGCACTCCTTTTTATTTCTGTGATGTTGTTATTTCTCTTCTTTCATTTCTGATTTTATTTATTTGAATAATTTTTTACTTTCCATAAGTCTAGTTAAAGAGTTAATGATTTTGTTGACTTTTCTTCAAAGGAGCAACTCCTGGTCTCATCGATCTGGTCTATTGGTTTTTTAGTCTCTATTTCATTTATTTCTGCTCTCATTTTTATTGTTTTCTTCCTTCTGCTAGCTTTGGGTTTTTTGTTCATTCATTCATTCATTCAGTCAGTCAGTCAGTCATATTTTAAAGTAGGCTGATGGAGCCCAATGCAGGTCTTGAACTCAAAACCCTGTGATCAGAGACATGAGCTGAGATCAAGAGTTGGATGCTTAATTGACAGTCACCCAGGCACCCATGTTCCTTTTCTAGCTCATTTAGGTGTAAGGTTAAGTTATTTATTTGTGATTTTTCTTGCTTCTTGAGGAAGGCCCATATTGCAATTAATCTTCTCTCTTAAAGCAGCTATTGTTGTATGTTTAAGATTTTGCACCAGGTCACCTGGGTGGATCAGTGGGTTAAGCTGCTGCCTTTGGCTCAGGTCATGATCCCAGGGTCCTGGGATTGGGTCCTGCATCAGGCTCTCCTCCGGCAGGAAGCCTGCTTCTCCAGCCCCCAACCCCCCCACCGCCTGCCTCTCTGCCTACTTGTGCTCTCTGTCTGTCAAATAAATAAATAAAATCTTAAAAAAAAAAGATTTTGCATCATCATGTTTTCATTTTCATTTATCTCCATGTATTTTTTTTTTATTTCTTCATTGATTTCTTGGTGTCTGTTCATTGTATAGTAGCATGTTATTTAACCTTCATGTATTTGTGTTCTTTCCAGGATTTTCCTGTGGTTGATTTCTAGTTTTATACTGTTGTAGTCAGAAAAAAAATATGTGATATGATTTCAATCATTTTGAGTTTGTAGAAACTTATTTTGTGGCTGAACATGTGATTTACTCTAGAAAATGTTCAATTGCACATGAAAAGAATGTATATTCTTCTCTTTTTGATGCAGTGTTTTGAGTATATATGTTAGATCCATCTGGTCCAATGTGTCATTCAAAGCCACTCTTTCCTTGTTGATTTTCTGTTTGGATGACCTATTCTTTGGTGTAAGTGTGGTGTTCAAGTTTTCTACTCTTACTGTATTTTTACTGATTTCTTCCTTTAAGTCAGTTATAGTTGCTTTATATATTTGGGTACTCCCATGTTAGATGCATAAATATTAACAATTGTTGTATCTTTTTGTTGGATTGTTCCTTTTATGATCATGTAATGTTCTTTTTCTCTTATTATGGTCTTTGTTTTAAAGTCTATGTTGTCCAATATAAATATTACTATTCTAGGTTTCTTTGTGTCTTCAATTGCATGATGAATGTTTTCCATCCTTTCACTTTCAGTCTCTAGGTCTGAAATGTGTCTCTTGTAGGCAACACATAGATAAGTCTTGGCTTTTTTACCTGTTCAGTTATCCTGTGTCTTTTGGTTGGAGCACTTAGTCTATTTACACTCAAAATAATTATTGATAGGTATGTAGTCATTGCTGTTTTGTTACTTGTTTTAAAGTTGTTTTTGTAGTTCTCTAATCCTTTCTTCACTTGGTGTCTTCCCTTATGGTTTGCGGGCCTACTTTAGTGATATGCTTGGATTTCTTTCTCTTTATTTTCTGCATATCTATTGAAAGTTTTTGATTTATGGTTACCATTAGGTTTATATATAACATCTATCTATAACGTCTATATTAAGTTGATGCTCTCTTAAGTTTGAGCTCATTCTAAAAGAACTAAATTCTTACTTCTCTCCCCCTCATGTTTTATGTACTTTATGCTATACTTCCCACCCTTACATTTTGTGAATCCTTTGACTGATTTTTCTTTAAAGACTTATTATTTGGGGCGCTTGGGTGGCTCATTGGGTTAAAGCCTCTGCCTTCGGCTCAGGTCATGATCTCAGGGTCCTGGGATCGAGCCCCACGTTGGGCTCTCTGCTCAGCAGGGAGCCTGCTTCTCTTCCTCTCTTTCTGCCTGCCTCTCCACCTACTTGTGATCTCTGTCAAATGAATAAATAAAATCTTAAAAATAAAAGATTTACTATTTGAGGTAGAGAGAGTTAGCAAGTAGGGGGTTAGCTCAGTCATGATCTTGGGATCCTGGGATCAAGGCCCATGTTGGGCTCCATACTCAGTGGGAAGTCTGCATGTTTGCCTCCCTCTCCCTTTCCCTTTGCCCCTTCCCTCCACTTGTGCACTCTCTCTTTCTAAAATAAGTAAACAAATCTTTAAAAAAGGAAAATGTCATAATCCTGTCCATCTCTGATAAGTACTATACATAACTAGTGATTAAGTATTAATGCTTTTCAATAACAATGTCATTTCTCTGAAATAAAAATTTTGTGTTAGTATTCCATCTGTTTTTGTTATATGCATTAAAACTAATTTCTATGATCATATCATTACCTTTGTTTTAAACCCATCTTCAAGAATTGGTACCTATTTTGGTTTCTGAATCACATGTCTTCTCTCTGTGGTTTAATAGTTAAGCTATGTCATATGTTCATTATTTAGAATTCCTAGGTATCTTGATATTCACAGAAGTAGTTTTGAAGTTCTGTTATAATATTTAAAAGTATCAAATGGAAACAATTGGGTTAATAATAAACCATCTATACTAGTTAACTGATTTGACAAATATTGCTTTTGGATTTTTTATCAATTCAATGTGGTATCATTTGATTAATTTTATTTGCTTGAAATTTAATTTAACAAGCATATTTCCTTTAATTAAAATAATGGAGAAATATTTTCACATTCCATAGATTAGTCCTGTTATGCTTCCATTTAGGAAAAAAGTTCCATATAAAAGTTCCATATACTATGTATTATATGTATAAAATATAAGTAGGTAAATATTTCAGATTTTGTTTTTTATCTTCTGCTGCTTCTTCACTGTGACTTCTGGAGTTTGAAAGAGTATGTTTCATGATCTTCTTTTTAGAGACTCCTTCCCCAGTAACTCAAGTTTAACCAGGAGATTGTTGTTAACATTATCTTAAATGCAGTTATATATTGTATATGGAGACCATTAATACATCACTGTATCATAAAAGTTATGTGAAAAACATATTTCAAAAAAATGTCTATGGTATGATCCAAAGTTCTTTAATTCTGAATTTTACTTTTGTTTACTCCTTAAGGGATAAATATTTTTGTTTTTGTTTTGTAGACTTTAAGCATGAAAACAACATAACTTTTAAAGGAACATAAATAATTTTAATAGAAGTGACATTACTTTATATAATATGAAAACAAAACAAATTCAGCAAATTCATCATTTATGTCTTCTGTTTTTCTTTTTTCTCATCATTAGCTAGGTATAAGGCCTGAAATGAAATATATTCTCATCAGTCTTTCACCGACAGGCTACTATTATCAATTGCATGCTGTACTTGTATGCAATAGATCAGTATGTGTGAACTTGACACTTTCATCACGAGATGACTCCTGTTGAAATGTTGTCTATGTGATTCACAGAAACTATATAGTAAAATAACATTGAGAGCTCTGATTCTGAGAGTTCACCATAGAGATAATTAAATGAGGCTTTGGTTACCTTCAAAAAGGAAATTCTTTAACATTTGGAATGCAGGGCAATAAACAATAGCAAGAAACTCAGTGTACTTGGAATTCTGATAAGGACAATAAATGCTCTTTCAAAGAAATTGGGAGAATTAAAATTGAAGTGACAAGATAAGAATCCTGTAATTACCAGCTCATTTTCTAATCAGATTAAGTATTTTTTAATATTGAGTTCTATCAAGCTGTATTTTATTGATCATCTAATATATACCAGGGACTCTGAAAGATTCTGGAATATAAATAAGACCTGCCCCTAGCTTCAGAGAACTGATAGTCAGTTATGACAGATATTTAAGCAGATATTAAAAATTAATTATAATAGAAGTTTTTTACTATTAACTGAGAATTGAACATACTTGTTCCAGAGCTTTAAGAAGTGATGGTGGAAGGCCTAGTGAGGGATATGAAGATTAAGCAAACACTTGAAGGAATTTCTGTAAATACTCACAAGTATGGAGCTTCACATTTCTGAAGTATTCAAATTGACTTGTATTTCTGACATCCTTTTCCTCTTCCCCTCCTGCCTCCCTGGATTCAAGGAATTGGTTATTCAGTCCTTGAGCTCTTCCACACTGAGCACCTTCCACATGAGTCTACCTCTGGATGTCACCTGCTTTTGGAAAGGGCTGTTGAATACATTCATGGAATTTCAGGCCTCAGGGGGAATGTGATGTGGAGCCATTTGTGATGGAACTGTTCTTTTAATCTTAGGAGAGCTGATTCCCAAATATTTAAGAATTTAACAAGCCAGTTTGAGGAGCTTGAAATTTGCCATGATTTTTGTATTTATACCCTGGAAGTTGGTACAAGCTAGAAATCAACCTCCCTATCCTTTTCCACCACAGATTTACCAGTATACCACCAGGTTTGTCAAATGAACTAAAACTGATGGCCTAGGAAGGATAATATTGTGGAATCCATTCAAACCAATATTCTTAAATTTTTTTTCAAGATTAATTTAGTGGAGCCATTAAGTGGTAGGAGGATAGTAATGGAAAAGAATACATGTTATTGACAAGTTTGAGCTTTTCTATGCACTAAGCAATTTGGTACTTTTCCAGACTTACTTATTTCACTAAAAAGAGAAAAAGAAAAAGAAATAAAGAAATGAAGAAAGAAAGAAATAAAAGAAAATATTGCTTTCCATATTGATCCTCTTTAGAAGACAGTTTAACAAAATCCATGGGATCTAAAGCAGCATCTCTAACTATTCCTTCTAAATATATGATTTCCCCCCAACCAGAGTTCTGGCACATGGATTTGTCTACATATTGTTAAATATTTACTCCTATACTTACAGTCCGATGTTATTTTGCGCCTTTATAGAACTGACCACCAGAAATTGCCAAGATGGTCCCCAGCTTAATTACTCTCTGTTCAAAGATGACCTATTTTAATTAATAAAAATTTAAAGATAATTTATAATTTTAATTGAAATTTCTCTTTTATTTCACCTTTTCTATGTCTCTAACTCAGTGTTGCTCGATAAAATACAATACACCGTTTTTTTGTTGGTTATCTGAAATTAAAGTTTAACTGGGTGCACTGTATTTTCATTTTCTAAACATGGCACACCTACTCCTTTCTAAATTTCAGTTTGACCCTTAGAGAGCAAGAGAATTTGGGGAAATGTATAAGCTTCTCAGATTTATAATAGAAGGAAGTGGAAGTGAGGGGGAGATTATCTTTTTAATCTGCTGGTTCTCCGGAAAGTTGCAGAGGCTTACAGGCTCACCTCAAAAAATCTTATTTAAGAGTGTGTTTCTGCTTGGGAAAAGAGAACATCAAGTTTAAATTGGAAAACATAAACATCTTTCTCAGAGAGAAAATATATCATAATCCTTTCAAAAACAAATAAAATAAGAATGACAAAGTAAATAATCTAAACATATAAAAATACTTTATTTGCAAGGGAAACTTCTAGATCATAATGTGTGATTTAAAGGAAAGCTTTCATTTGCTCTACCTTCATATAATTATTAGAAACTCCAATATATGTTTTTTGGAACTTATTAAAAATAACTTTTATATCAGTGTCTGTAAGAGTTGTTCCATGGAGGCGGTACTTTGTGTCAGTAAATTGCAGGCCTTAGGCTCTGTCTCAGTGTGCATTTTATTTTCGTTTCCTATCAATTTGTGTACATTTGCACAAATTACTTAATTTTCAAGTCAAGTTTTGTCATCTCTAAAATCTCCAATGCACCTTGCTCTCTAAGATTCTTATGGAAAGTTAATGCACCTTGCTCTCTAAGATTCTTATGGATAGTTAGTGCATATAAAGCACTTAGAACAATGCCACATGGCCCTATCCCTCTTCCCCCACCCTAATTTCATTTACTACAAATTGAAAAGGTTTGGTAAGATTTTACTTCTAGTATTTTTTTTCCCTCATATTCTATGCTAAAAAAGTAGAACTGGGTCAAACGGTTTCCTTAGAGTGAAAATGCTTTTTACTGTCAGGTTGTATGTATGATTATTTTAATTATCATTGTTTTTTAAAATGTTATAAGGGTATTAATATTGAAATATTTTAAGGTTCATTTTTTTCTTATTTGTTTATGCTATATCTAGGAGAATATGTATCCTATAGGCTGTGCTCATACTTAAGGTATGATTAGTTAGATTTGCTTAAGGTATGATTAGTTAGATAAAACAATGTGTTTGTGTTTTCAAGCCATAAAAAATTTTCCCAATTAAATCTTTATGGTTCTTTTTTGGTTTTGTCAATTTTTTTTAAATTAGGAAAATTTATTTTGGGGAAGATGATATTGACATTCTCTTTCCTCGAGGTGAATAATCTTTTTCAGTTTTCATATATGTGTTCCTTTCCTTTATATCACAATAGAGATTGTTTTTTATTCTCTAATATCATTTTTATATTTCTTAAGATTTTATAAAAAATTGAAACATATAGAATAAGAAAAAATGTTATAGAATGAGAGAGAAATATTATAATGAACATCCCTGCTGGTAAGCATTCACCAGCTTCAGCAATTAACATCATGACAAATTTTGTTTTATTTAGACCATCAACCATTTTTCCCACCCTAATAATGGATTATTTTGAAGGAAAGCACAAACCTCATCTCATCTCTACATATTCTTCTAGAACTGTGAGAGGATAAATGTATGTTGTTTAAAGCCACTCAGTTTTTTGTAGTTTGTTATGGCAGCCCTAAGAAACTAATTCAAAGTCATTCTTTTGAGTGCAGTCTTTCACTTATTGTTAGTACAAAAGTATTGTAAGCAGTAACAATCAGTTTCACTTTGAATTATTTCTACATTTGATAAAGAGAGTACATGTTATATATTACAAAAGTGAAAGAGCACTGATGATATTTTTTTGTGCTCCCACTATTTGTTCACATCTATACTGAGTGCAGTATTTAGATTACTTAATATACTATTCACATCAACTTTATGAGGCATTAACTTTTACAATCTTCACTTCTTATAAATGAAGATTTATAAGATTTCTTATAAATCTTCATTTCTTATAAAATATTCTTACAAATCTCCCTCAAAAGAGAGGGAGATTTCGTTTTCCTTGTTATAGCTAGTTGAATAGTAGAGCCCATGATTGAATTTAGTTCTGGCTATCCTTAAGAGTTTTTAAACACCTTATGATAACTGCCTTTCCTTAGTAGGGACTCAAAGATCATTATGAAGTAAAGGGGCATTGCTGTTAATCATGCTTATAGGTTTAAAGAACAGTATTTTATTCAAATAAATATTTCCCTAGAACTCCAATATATAAAAGAGGGGCAGAAATTTCTGGAACTGTGTCTGCTTGTCATAATCATTGTCACTCCCATCTGACCCCAGTACTGCTTTATGAAAACTCATGTCTTTACAAAACATAGAATTGAAACTGACATCTTTGTTTTAATAATATGGAAAATGAGACTTATGGAGACAAAGTGATTTGGTCACAATCATTGTATCAGATCCTCACAGAACTAAGATCAATAGAAGTACTACAGAGAAAGAGAAAACTAGCCAATACTTTGTAGCGTAATTGATATAGGCCATCTGGGTTTCATTTTTTCTTCTCATAGATAAAACAGGAAGCCCAGGCAGTACTAAGCAAACTATCCCACAGCTGCAGGCAGTACCATGAACAACTATGAGTAATGTGCATTTTATAAAATAATATATATGTTCTGCATTATAAATATTGCTGAGACATTAAATAGCATCTCAAGTAGAGATTAATTACAAAGGTAATAATTGACAGTGATGGAGAATGCATGTCTTAGCTATGTGTAAAACACACTGTCTACTATGCATTATTTATTAGACTTTATAAAATATAGTTTTTGTAACCTGAGGAGGAACTAATGATTTTGAGCTAACTGCTAAAAATTTTTTCTTTTTCCCTTGCATCTAATCATTGGGAAAATGCTTTCATGTTAGATGAGCATAAACAAATATCTCAAGTTTTTGTCAAAACTCCTAAGTACATAGAGCTTTTCTGGGTGGATTGTATGACAACCTCATTTCCCTAGGTATATCAAGGCTCTCAACTACCAGTTTGTTATAAATTTTGCAGCTTTTCAATGATGGAAGTATGTTACCTGGAATGAGCAGTCCCTAACATATACCCTCAAATGTCAGAATATCTGCTGTGGTTGTATTTCCTGGAAATCTGTTTGGGATAATAAGTGGCCAGAAAAAGGTTAAAGCTTGACCTTGAAGATTTTGGGAAAAAAAACACATAATTAGGGTAGAGTGAGATATGTCTAAATATGTATTGCTACTAATGCTATTAGTATATTAAACAATCTGTAACACAAAATCAGTGATTGACTTAATATCTAACTTACTGCATATACAATAAGCATTTGCAAATTTGTTTATACGTCCATGAATTCCTCTATATAGAAGATTCAAATAACTCTCTTGAGATGTAACAGGAGAGGAAGTCTATTATACCTGTGCATATTCATAGTTTGTGCAACTCAGACTACAGATAAGCCTGAAACAGCCTGATGTCAGTTTATGGAAATCAGTGCTTTTGTAGTAACTAGTGAGTTATTTTGATACATTGTGAATTAAACTATTACTCTCATACATCTTCTTGGATCATAATTAGACAGTAAGTGTACAGAAAGTGACTCTTTATTTTCCTCAAAATCTCAGTCCAGAGCTCAAATCTATGTTTGAAAAGTCCTGCTTTGAGTAAGCATGGTTCTGTCTTGGTTCTGAACTGAGAGCTTTGCCAGTCTGGTGGGGATTAGTAACTTCTATTCAAGTCAGTGGGATTTAGACAGAACAATTTTCCCAGTGCCCTGGGTCAATTTATGTGCTGTTTAGATACTCCTGGAATACAATAAAAGTTTTAGAAGAAAACTTAACAGGAGAACATCTTTGTTACTTTGAAGTAGGCAAGTTTAATTAAAATGGACACAAAAAGTACTAACCATAAATGAAAAAAGATAAGCTAGACTATAGTAAGATTAACTTTAATAATCAAAAAGACATACCAATAAATTTGTGTAGCAACACACAGAGGAGAAAATACTTATAAAGCATATATCTGAAAACGGGCTTATTTGGAATATATAAGCTTCAAATAAATAAGGAAAAAGGCTAAAAATGTAATAACAAATATGGGCAGAAAATTTGAAGACATAATAGTGAAAAAATTCAAATAGCCAATAAAGATATAAGAAGATGTCCAACTTTATTAGTCATTAAAAAATGGAAATCAAAACTTCCAATGTATACCACCAGCATGACTAAAATGATGCAGAAAAAGTCAATTATGATGAAGATGTATATCCAACAAAAATTTCCTACATTCCCATGGGTGTATACATTATTACAACAACTTGGAAAAATAGTTAACTAGCATTTACTAATGCTGAGTTGTGTACCTCGTGATAAAGCAATTCTATACCCATGTATATACCCGGAAGGAATAGGTACATATGCTTAATGAAAGATGTGAGGTAGAAGGTTTATAGCAGCGTGATTTCTAATTGCCTCACGCTGGAAATTACCCAGGTGCCCACTAAGAATGATGGATAAATTGTGGTATATGGGATACAACACAATGGGATATTATTCAGCAATGAGAATCAATCTTAGAATTCAGGATAATGGGAACTTCTGGGAGATAGTAATGACTGGAAGGAATTATTGAACACACATCTAGAGCCCTGATAATAGTTTGTTTCTTCTTTTGAGTTCAAGTTACATAGGTGTGTTTAATTTGTGAAGTTATCAAGCTGACATAGGTTTGCATTTTGATTTTATATTACAATTCAATCAAATGTTAAGAATACATATGTGTCAGTTAACTATAGAAAGACTTTTTTTTTTTTTTTTGCTCCTACCCCCACCTCTTATTTTCTGGCCTAACTTCTCTGTCCTGAGATTCTGTTTCATGTTTAGCACTTGAACAAAGGTTTGTTTCAGAAAGTCAAGCATGCTGCTTAGAGCTCTCCCTATCCCTAGAGTTTCTTTCTTTTTTTTCCCCCTAGACTGGATTGTGCTTCGAATAAATCTTGTACATCACTCTGATGACCTTCTCTCAAGAAATAAATAACTGCCACACTGACATAAAGCTCCTCCAATCTTGACAATTTCTATTGTTTTTTTGTGGATACATGGACACCAAAGTCTTATTGGGGCATGAGTTTTCTATGTCCCTTTAAGAATTAATGATCTGGGCTATACATTTCTCCCAGAAAAATATTAGTTTCTATTTCTTTTTTTTTTTTTAAGAGAATCTTTTTTTAAGATTTTATTTATTTATTTGACAGACAAAGATCACAAGTGGGCAGAGAGGCAGAGAGAGAGAGAGGAGGAAGCAGGCTCCCTGCCAAGCAGAGAGCCCGATGCAGGGCTCGATGCAGGGCTCGATCCCAGGATCCTGGGATCATGACCCGAACCGAAGGCAGAGGCTTTAACCCACTGAGCCACCCAGGCGCCCCGAGTTTCTATTCCTTGATGAGTTTATTCTAGTCAGGACCTTGACCCTCCTACCTTCATCCACACATACTCAAATACACTTTCTACACTTCACACTCTCTAAGAAGACCCCCACTAACTGCACTGCGTATTTGAAAGCTTCTCTAGTTAACAACTAAGGCTTGGAATTTATATTGTAAGATAGTCTTAACTGGTTCCTGTATTATTATTTTAAAGAAGTGAGGGTTTATAATTTGTATGATGCAGGAACATTTTAAATTTAATAAGTTTTATATAAAGCATTTCAAGGAGGTATCAAATAAGAATAACAGTGCCTTTCCTTTGACAGTATGAAAAAATTAATCTGTATTAGAAGAGAGCTTCAGAATCATTGGTGAATTGCTCTGATAAGTTATCTTTTACATTTCAGCACATTTCCGTTTAACATGTTCTGAGTAGGCTGAAGTAGATAGTTATGATCAGGGAGTTACTGTATTTTTTTCTGACTACTTATTTGAAACATCAGTTGTGAATTTCCTACTCTGTAATTGACATCTTGGGTAAAACTCAATATTCTGTTTACTTTCAGTCATTAAAACAACTTTATTTTGAGGAATTAAAATTTAAGGCAAGTCTACATCAAAACCTTGTTCTCACATCTATTTTCAGTTTTCTCCTTGAGCCCTCATCTCAAACCTGACCTACTTTTTTAGGACAAGCACTAGGAAAGAATTTTTTAGTCTGTTTTGGACTCTCTTTGTTCCATTTAATTTTTTTCCTCAGTCCCTCATCCCAGCTTCTGGCTCAAGTAGAGTTGGGCTAAAGCAGCGTGATAAGAATGAGGGCATATATTTCTCTATTTAGCTGATACCTGTGGTTCAGTATTAGACAATGAAGGCTTTTTTTTCAAAGCAGGTGTTCTAATGTTTGCTTTTTTGTGTGGGATTATTAGTCCATTATTTCAAATACTGTGTAGAGTCCCTAAATCTCACTAATCCCTGATATGGCAGTATGCTCCCTGGCTGACTTCCTGGTCATCAACTCATAGCTGTTATCTTGTTATGGAATCCATTACAGATTATTTATTCTGGGAACCAATTTGCCCCAAAAGACATTTATTTTGGATAGTATCCTTTAAAAATATCTCAATTCTAGCTACCATTGTGGGATCTCTACCTGGCCTTAGGGAGCTGAGGCAAGCTTGCCCACCTAGCACATTCAGCTTGCTCCGATTGCTCTCTCTCTTTTTGCAGGCTCCTCAAGGCAGCCACCTGTCTTCAGATTATTCCAAACAAAAGCTGTTGTAGGTAGCTATGCCACTACCTCTAACCTATTTATGTAAAGCTTTCCCAAGAGTGCTCTTGACTTCTTTCCTTGTAGTTTCCCTGGAAAAACTGAAGAGGTTAAGCAGCTCAGTCAGAATCTTCTCAGGTAGTAAAATACAAGTTTCTCCTGTAGCAAGCATCCGCAGCCTCTGAGAGTGTTCTACTAGTGCCTCCTTTACTTGCCTCAAGTGGGGTGTGGTAGGGGGCATCCCTATCCTCTCCACTATGGGATAAAGATGAAATGATGCAGCATTCTATACTCCTGCCAATTTCTTTATAACAGCACCCCTGTCCAATCAATCATCCCTTACCATGCATGTGTATCTTGGAGACTGGTGTTAGTTACTAAACCTGTTTGCCTCATTCTTAGTTGGTCCTATATTTATGTGTTTAGCTTTCCTATTTAGAATTTTGTGTACTTGTATGTCTTTCATGTCAGCTTTGAAGCCTAGATGGAACTCAAAAAAGTCCCAGTTGACATGTTTTTGTGTACCTAATATTCTAATACATATTCTAAATATATTGTCGTGTAAGTCTGTAGTCTCTGATTCTATAAACTAGTGTATTCCCATAAGAACATAATGCAAGCCACAGTAATAATTCTAAATTTTTGAGTGCAACTATTAAAAAACTAAAAAGAGGCAAGTTAAATTAAAATATAGATTATTTAATGCTTCATATTCAAATATAATCACTTCAACATGTGATCAGCATAAAAATAATGAGAGGGGTGTCTGGGTGTCTCAATCAGTTAAGCATCTGCCTTTGGCTCAGGTCATGATCCCAAGGTCCTGGGATCAAGCCCCATATGGAGTTCCTTGCTTGCAGGGAGCCTGATTCTCCCTCTGTCTGCCTCTCTTGCTTGTGTTCTCTCTCTGACAAATAAATAAAATCTTTTAAAATATTAAAATAAAAAAATATAGCCACTTGATGGACTTTACCTAAAATTTACATATAAAAACAATAATCAAGTTGGCATTAATATTGAAACAAAGATTAGGGAAAGGCAAATATATTTCTCCTTATTTATTTATATATATAGAGAGAGAAAGGATACTCATGAGCAGTAGGGAGAGGCAGAGGCAGAGGGCCAGAGAGAATCTTAAGCAGGCTCCATCCCAGTGGCAGAACCCTACATGGGACTTAAACTCACAACCCTGAGATCATGACCTGAGCAAAAATCAAGAGTCTGGTGCTTAATGGACTGAGCCACCCAGGCATCCTGTCTCTTTTTAAATTAATAGTATAAACTACTGTGAGTCTAGGTTTGAGCACAGTATGATTCTAAATATATGGATTCAAGAGTGAGGGGAGTATTTTTAGGATGTGATTTCATTATCAGAGGTTAGATTGCATTGTTAGACTGTTATTTGTAATATTTCATCTCAAATTCATCTGCTTTTAAAAGTCATTTGATTTAAAGATGTAGGACATAGAGTTTCAGTTATATTTTTCTAAGGCAGTCAAATAAATCATTTAATCAAGTGTATTATATAAAATAATGTCTGTAATTGTTTCCTGGATATTTAACAATCAGCATTTTTTGTTTGTTTTTATTTTTTTTTTTAAGTAGGCTCCACACCCAACTTGGAGCTTTAACTCACAACCCTGAGATTAAGAGTCACATGCTCTACCAACTGAACCAGCCAGAGGCCCCTTCTGTCTCCTCAATATGTAGATAGCATTTTAATATATATTATAAATCCATAAGGTTTTAGAACTGCATTTTAGTTTATCAGTTTTATAAATAAAGGACTGACATCCTATTTAGAAAGAAATGAGACTAAAGATGTATTCTTTAAGTTCCTAGCCTACTGGGGTGCCTGGGTAGCTCAGTTATTAAGTGTCTGGCTTCAGCTCAGGTCATGGTCCCAGGGTCCTGGGATCAAGTCCCACATTGAGCTCCCTGCTCAGCAGGAAGCCTGCTTTTCCCTCTCCCACTTTCCCTGCTTGTATTCCCTCTCTCAGTGTCTTTCTCTGTCAAATAAATAAAATCTTCAAAAAATAAAAATAAAAATAAATTCCTAGCTTACTTCACTGTTTTATCAAATAATGTATTTTTATACAAGGTGAATGGGTGGCTCAGTTGGTTAAGCGGCTGCCTTCGGCTCAGGTCATGATCCCAGGGTCCTGGGATCGAGTCCCACATCACGCTCCTTGCTCAGCAGGGAGCCTGCTTCTCCCTCTGCCTCTGCCTGCCTCTCTATCTGCCTGTGCTCTCTCTCTCTCTCTAACTAATAATAAATACAATCTTAAAAAAAAAAAAACAGAATGTTTGGAATTAAAATATTAAACTCAGCAGAAAGTACATGATGGTGGAAAATTATTCTTATTTCTATGGAAAATTGCCTATGATCTCACTTATCTCCTACAGTCCCTCCCCCATAATGCAGTCATTTAACAGATACCTTTTAGAGTTCTGTAAAAAATTTTAGATAAATTGCTCTGACCAGAAAATATTGTTGGAGGAAACAATACTAAAGCTCTAGGCGAGAGCAGGATTAAGGTTCCTGAGAATGAAATAGCTGTGTAATATTTTCGGTGTTTGGGAATTTTCCAGGTATTACATTGGTGTTAGGTAAAATAATGAAGTGATTTTCTTTTAAAACTTCAGTACTTCATATATACACTAAAAACAAAAAACAAAAAAACTTCAAACAGCAAATGAAACTTACATAGTAAAGAATGCTGCTTATTTAGTTGTCCAGCCATGGGTTAAACCACCCATGTCTTAAAACACTGACAGTGGTTATTTTCTAACTAAAATGTAAAAAGACAACTTCTGAAGGGCTGTGTTATTTTCATTTCTTTATCCAAAGTTGCATGATTTATTATAATAGTTGTGATGTCTTTTTAGGTGCCTTGATATGAAGATAAGGAAAAGGGACAAATCATAGCTCTCAGGTGTTTTCAGTCTACACTGAGTACGACCTTAGTACTTTCCATATGCTTCAGTAGTCTTCACATAGTATTTTTGTCAGGAAGCTGCTAGAAGGAAAAAAGGAAAACAAAAACCAAAACTAAAAACCTCATCATTCACTGCAAGCCTCACTACCTGTTTTTTATCAGCTAAAGAAAGAAACTGCAATTTTTCTTGTGTTTCAAATGTCTCTTGATGTCTCTTTACCTAAAATCTTCTATCTGAGCATGCCTGGCATATGGATTCTCTTGAAGAACATATCTTACTCTGTTGCTCTATGCAGAACCTTTCAGTAATTTCTCTTTATTTAACTGACGGCATTTAAACTCTTCAGCTCGGCATGGAAGACTTTCTTCAGTTTACGCGGCAACTTCAATTATTTAAGTGCCTAGGTTCACAGACTGGATTAACTATAAGCTTTTATTCACAACATCTTCTCATTATTAATTAGTTAGCTATTTTTAATAATGTAGTACATACTTGTGAACACAATCTATGACCCAAAATTATGTTGGCCACTTTCTTCTTTTCCTTTTAATACAATTTGTTGCATTTATGGATATTGTCTCTTTGTATTTCAATTTTATTATATTTGTATTTCAATTTTTGTCATAATTCAATTTTTGAACTTCTATGAAGGACGTCATGCTATGCGACAACTTCACATTCATCCATACCTGTATTCTCAAGTATTTTCTGAGCTTTCCACTGAATCTGTTTCTTTCTGTGTTACATATTACTTCTATTCTTCTTTTCATTTAAATATGCCTTTGTTTCATAATTAATTGGGCTTTAATAAGTACTTTAATAAGCACTTGGGCTATAAAGTGCAAGAAAAAATTACAAATATATCAAAAATCACGCCATCAAAAATAAATTGTTAACACCAACTGAACATTTTTCTCAAATATTTTCCTAAGCATATTTAGAATGTGTTCGATGGTCAAATAGGCAAGCAGAAAAGCAATGTGCCTTTATACCTAGGGAAATCAACCCAACTCTCTACAAAGTCTCCATTTTATTTGACACTATAGTTAGTGGAGCAATGTCTAGATGATTTTTAAAAATAAATTTTACTTAATGAAAATTTTATTTAGTTACTTTTTCAGGCTTAATGAAGATATTCAGCCATTCTTACCCATGAAAGATCTCAAGAATATGATCCTTCCTGAACCTAACTTTGAAGAACTGTAAAATGTGATAATTTCCTTTGCTTTCATTAAAAATTTTAAAAGTATCTCTTCTAAGGGGGACATTAATCTGAAATTTATAAATCCTGAAATTTAATATTTTTCCTGTTAAACTCTTCTACATGGTCACATACTTACATGCAACATAGCCATAATTCTTAAAATATGAGAAGATAAAAAAATGATTTGGAAAAACCTATGAAATGAGAATCTCTTAACTGTTGGAAAGCTAGAAAGATTATTTATACAAGAAAAGTAATACATTTTGTTTTACTTAAATTTAATAGCTTCTTCCTCCACTTATTACTTGGCTGGATGTCACCAAGTCGTTTTGTTATTTTGTTTGTTCAAGTTGCTGTTTGTTTTGCTTTATTTTGTTTCATATTACATCAGAAAAATTCACCAGGATTGTATTACCTGAATTCATCAGTGAGAAAATTTATTATTTGTTTTTGCTAGTTAATAACAGCATGGTTGGGTGTCATATTCTAAGGTCAAGTTTTCATTACTTGAGAACTTTGGAAATTTTACAAATGTCTAAAGATTTTAATTTTTCTGAGGAAGTGAAAGCTACTAGAATTTCCTTCACCCCTTCCAAATTCCCCCAATACTGTTTATAGTCAATTATCAATTTCTTTTGAAAAACTGATATTCTCTTTCAATTTGAATATTTATATTTTCTTTCCTTTCTTCTATTTTTATCTCCTAATATATTTTGTTCTGTTATTTACTTTCTATTTCATGGAGCTGGTTATTTTTGTAAATTTCCATCTTTTTTTTCTCTAATTGTTTTACTGTCTTCTACTGCTGAAGTCTAAGTCAATTTCTAAGTCATTTTCTAAGTCAATAGTTAAAATTTCAACCACAGCTATTCTCCCACTTGTGGTTTCCAATTTTTTTCTTTTTTTTTTAATTTTTATTTAAACATATAATGTAACCCCACCACCCTCTCCCAACCCCTCTCCCCCCACCACCCTCAGTTTGTTTTATGACATTAAGAGTCTCTTTTGGTTTGTCTCCCTCCTGATCCCATCTTGTTTCATTTTTTCTTTTCCTACCCCTTAACCCCCACCCTCCTTGCATCTCCACTTCCTCATATCAGGGAGATCATATGATAGTTGTCTTTCTCCGATTGACTTATTTTGCTAAGCATAATACCCTCTAGTTCCATCCATGTCTTCCCAAATGGTATGCAGCCATCAAAAGAAATGAAATCCTACCATTTTTTTCTTTTTTTAAATAGAAAAGCAGACTACCAGTTTATGATCTGTCTTATTAGGAACTTGGAAGCTGCAACTGTTTTAACAAATACTAAAAGGCTGAATAAACCGAAAATTTAACAACTCCTCTTAGATTTGTCAGAAAAGCAAGGTCATAAGGCTAACTGTTGCTCCCAAAATTTGAAAGACAGATAGGGTGGGAACAGAGAATCAAAACTTATGGAGCAGAAACCTCTGAACAGAAACTTTTATGGAAAGCAGTATCAGGATAGGAAAACCTATAACTGACAGATTTCTGGATATCCAAAGTGGACACCTCTTATACTTAAGAACTCCAAGGGAAACTAGTCATAATAGGGCCCTCATAGTTTTGTGAGTTTTACCTTTAGGAGCTATACCATATAAATTTTGTGAATGTCAACAAACTAATTCTAATATTTAAATGAAAAGGCAGAAGACCCAGAATAGGCAATTTGAAGTAGAACAAAGTTGGAGTATTGATAACACTCAACTTAAAGGTTTTGTTTTGTTTTATAAAGTTACAGTAATCAAGATAGTGTTATATTTGTAAAAGAATAAACAAATAGTTGAATAAAACAGAATAAAGAGCCCAGAAATAGACCCACATAAGTAGTCAACTGGTCTTTGCCATGGGAGGAAAGACAATACAATGGAGCAAAGGCATTTTTTTCAACAAAGGTGCTGAAACAGCTAGATAACAATATGAAAAAACAAACAAACAAACAAATAAACAAGGAATCTAGACATAGACATTACATCTTTCAAAAAAATTATCTCAAATGAGTCATAGACCTAAATGTAAAATGCAAAACTATAAAACTCCTAGCAGGCAACAGCAAATCTTGGTGACCTTGGATATGATATGACTTCTTTAATAGAACATCAAAGGTACGACCCATGAAAGAACAAACTGATAAGTTGGAATTTATTAAAATTAGAAAATTCTAATTTTAATATAATTAAAATGCTGTGAGAGACAATGTTTAGTAGAATTAAAATGGTGAAAATGGGAGGACAACGTGGCAGTTTCTTATAAAATTAAACATACTCTTACCATATAATCCATCAATCATATTTCTTGGCATTTGCCCACATAAACTGATGACTTATCCACATCAAAAACTTCATGTAGATGTTTACAGCAGCTTTATTCATAATTGCCAAAACATGGAAACAATCAAGGTGTCCTTTAGTAGGTGAGCGGATAAACAAACTGTGATATATCACACAATGGAATATTACTTAGAACTAAAAAGAAATGAGGTATTAAGCCCTGAAAGGACACAGAGGAGCCTTAAGTACATATTATTAAGTGAAAGAAATCAATCTGAAAAGCTTCAGACTGTGTCATTCCAATTATGTGACATTCTGGAAAAAGGCAAAACTATAGAGGCAATAAAAAGATCAGCAATTGTCAGGGTTGGCTGGTGGGAGGGAGGATAGGTAGAGTACAGCATTTTTAGATTAGTGAAAACTATTCTGTTAGATACTTTAATGGTCAATCCATATCACTATACATTTCTCAAAACCCAAAGAATAAACAACGCCAAGAGTGAACCTTAATATAGACCATGAACCTTGATTGATAATGACATATCTGTGTGGGTTCACCAATTTAACAAATTTGCCACTGCCCCATGGGATGTCAATAGTGAGGGAGTGTGTACATGTTTGAAGACAGAGCATGCATGAGAACACTCTATACTTTCTGCTCAACTTTGCTGGGAACCTAAAATGCTCTAAAAAATAAAGTTTGCTAACTAAAATGAAGAATCTTAAAAGAAAAAAAGAAAGAAAAGCAGTTCCTGAACCTGGAAGTGGCCTTGCATTATTTTGAGGGCCTGATATTTTTAGGAGATGGACTTGTATCACAACTTGGCATTGGAGTTATCCCATTGAACCCAAACAATTTCACAGAATACTGACATCAGATAAGTCACGATGTGACCATGATGGATCAATACAAAATCAAACCTACTTTGTAACATGTCTGCAGACAGAACATGGACTTCATCCATATAATAAAAAAGACTAAATGGTTTACCATCTTTCCTAATATAAATGACTGTTGCTTCCTTCCAATTACATGTTTAGTCTCACTTCATTATTTCTTTCTTTCTGATAAAAATTAAGATAACTATAGAATTAACTTGCTTTCTGACAGCATCTAATCCATAATAGAGTCTTGCTTCTTCTAGTTCTTTTCCAAAACACCTAACACAGTTCTTTCTAACCTCCTCTTACTGAAACATCCCATCATTTACCATGGTGTTAGATCTCCATTATTAAAAGGGATCAGTAAATTCATTGTTCAACAGTTGTTTCCTTGGTGGCCTTTGAACGGAGGCCATTGACCATTTGTCCTTTAACAGTGTAGGTTTGATTTCCTTAGCTTTCCCATATCTCCTTTCCATCCTCTCTCTTTTATCATATAGTTTCTGGGTTTTCTGTTTATTGAAATCATTTTCATTTTAATTATTTCAGAGCAAAACATTTTGAGAAAGCTGCATTGCTTTTCCTCAATCTATATTTTATTCCAGACCAGCTGGTTTTTCTCTTTTCTGACTAGTATTTTTCTTTTACTTATTTAACTGTAGTCCATTTGCAAAATTTCCCTTAAAATTAGCAGCACTATCCAAACATTTAGTTTATTCTTAGTTAGCATGAGTAAATTATTATTACTATCCATATTACCTCATCTGAGAAATGCTTTTCTCCCACTCTTAACTAGTTTGTGTAATGAGTACTACTGTATTCATTTTGTGGTTGGAGATATAGTGTTTTAGTACAGTACAACTTTGGTGGGTTTTGATGCCATGTAAGAGGTGTCATTATATAGGTAAGTAAGAATTCACTTTACCTAGTTGAATTTTACTCTCTCATGGTGAATATCTCTGGGTTTTGGATAGACGTCTTATTTTAATAGTGAGCCTTTGTATATAGCAATCCTTTGCAATTGTTTCCTCTTTTGTTGAGATTCCGACCATCCGCTATGGTTGTCACAGTTTGTTTTTCTGGAAATTAGATGATATTGAATGAGAGATATTAGGATTTTTTGTTAGGGTTTTATTGGCGCACTTTCTTTTTCCATCTGGAATAGAGGGAGAATAATAGAGCCAGCAGACATTGAATGATGTCTGAATCTTTTGTTTTTCTTTTCTTGTGTTTCTCATTACCATATTTTTCATTGTGTATAGTTTGAGGTTGTCTTCTACAGTTTCCTTTGAATATTACTCTTTTTTAAATTATTATGTTCTTTATATTTCCTCAGTACTGAAGGTGGACATATTCTGATTTGTCTGTGTGTGTCTTTTTACCATTTCTATCTAGAAGTTCAAATGAAGCTTCCTCTATATTTAATTTGCCAAAATATATTTTTCTTGTCATGTTGTTTAAAATTTATTCATCCATGAAAATGTCCTAATTTTAGCTGAAATGAATTTTCCATCCTCTGAAATCCCTAACATGATATTTAAACAATTTCCCAAATATGAACTCTTTAGGAAGAAAAGATAATATGATATGTCTATATTATGGAAAACCTAGAAAGATATACAGTATACAGGTTGTTTTAGAAGGAGCATTGCTAGAGAATTTAAAAGTATGAGCAAAATTTGTAGGTTCTCAATGCAACCCTGAAATGACAAAAAAAAAAAATGTACTTCTTTAAAAAATAACAGTTTCCTTTTTATCTCCTCCATTCTCTACTTTCTTTCCTCATAACATAATGTTAATGCCCTGATCAATAGCTTCTACTATCTTTTTCATGCTCGTGTGCTATGTAATAATAAATATATAGACATTTATACATACCATGTTTTCTCATTAATTATTTTTATTTTTATTAAAAAGGATTATTCATCATACTTTTTTTTCACAAGCTGGCTTTTTTTTTCATTAATGCATTGTGGACTTCCTTTCATCTATCCATACATTAATCCACTGTATTCAATTGATTTTTTTAATTAAATGATTTTGAAGTATGCTATTTACTGAATAATAGGTAAATTGAAGACTATTGGTATTCTTTTTTTTCTTTCACTATTAGAAGTAATGCTGATATACATATTTTGTACACTATGTATTTATTCTTTTATTTCTATAGGGTATTTTATTAAAAGTGGAATTATTAGATCAAAGGGCATGCGCATTTATAATTCTAAGATATATTGCTAAAATAAAACCCAAACAGCAGTAGAAATTCTCAAATGCATGATTAATGTATCATTAAGGTACAGGCATACCTTGTTTTATGGTGCTTCACTTTCTCATGCTTTATAGATATTGCATTCTTTACAAATTGAAGGTTTGTGCTAACCTTGAGTCAAGCAAGTCTATTGGTGTCATTTTCCCCACAGCATTTGCTCACTTGTGTCTCTGTGTCACATTTTGGCAAGTAAATTGATAAATGTGTGTGTTCTGACTGTTGCACTACTGGCCGTTCCCCATCTGCTCCTTCACCTCAGGTCTCCCTATTCCCTGAGACACAGAAATTTGAAATTAGGCCAATTATAAACCCTAAAATTTCCTCTAAGTGTTCAAATGAACAGAAAAGTCACATGCCTCTCACTTTAAATAAAAACCTAGAAATGATTAGGCTTACTGAGGAAGACATGCTGAAAGCCAAGATGGACCAAAAATGTGGACTCTTGTGCTAAACAATTAAGGAAGTTGTGAATGCAAAGAAAAAGTTCTTGAAGAAAATTAAAAGTGCTACCCTACTGAACACGTGAATGATCAAAAGGCAAAACAGCCTATTGCTGCTACAGAGAAAGTTTGAGTGGTCTGCATGGATCAAACTGGCCATGACATTCCCTTAAACGAAAGCCTAGTCTAGAGCAGGGCCCTAATTCTTCAGTTTTATGAAAGCTGAGAGAGGTGTGGAGTTACAGAAGAAAAGGGGGAACCTGGCAGAAGTTGATTCATAAGGTTTGAAAAAGTGCTTTCATTACATAAAAGTAAAAGTTGATGCCACAGATGCTGATACAAAAGCTACAGCAATCTATGCAGAGGATCTAACTCAGATATTTAGTGAAAGTGACTACACTAAACCACCAGATTTTCAGTAGATGAAACTAGACTTCTACCAGAAGAAGATGCCATCCAGGACTTTCATTCCTAGAGAGAAGTCAATGCCTGACTTCAATCTTTAAATAACAGACTGACTTTCTTGTTAGGGGCTAAAGCAGCTGGTGACTTTAAGTTGAAGCCAATGCTCATTGACTATTCTGAAAATCCTAGGACCCTTACAAATTATACTAAATACTCTGCTTGTGCTCCATAAATGGAATAACTAAGCCTGGATGACAGCACATCTGTTTACAATATGGTTTACTGCATATTTGAAGCCCACCATTGAAAACGATTCAGAAAAAAAGGATTTCGTTAAAAATATTACATCTCCCTTACAAGACACCTGGTCACCCAACAGCTCTGATGGAGAGGTAGGATGACATTAATATTGTTTTCATGCCTTCAAACACAATATCCATTCTGCTGCCCATGGATCAATGAGTAATTTTGACTTTCAAGTCTTATTATTTAAGAAATACATTTCACAAGGCTATAGCTGCCATAGATAGTGATTCCTTTGACGGACTTGGGCAAAGTCAGTTGAAAACCTGGAAAGGATTCACCATTCTAGATGCCATTAATAACACTTGTGATTCATGAAAAGAGGTCAATATGTGAAAATGGATGGGAGTTTGGAAGAAGTTGATTCTAACCCTCATGGATGACTTTGAGGGGTTCAAGACTTCAGTGGAGGAAACAACTGTGGCTATGACAGAAATAGCAAGAGAAATAGAATTAGAAATGGAGCCTGGATATGTGACTGAATTGCTATAATCTCATGATAATACTTCAACAGATAAAGGGTTGCTTTTTGTGGATGAGCAAAGAAACTGCTTTCCTGGGACGGAAATTAGTCCTAGTTAAGGTGCTACAAAAATTATTTTAAATGCTTTGTTGCATTTAAAATATTTAAAATATTTAATTTTAAATATTTAAATATTATATATAATATTCAAAATATTAAACATTTTTTATTTAAAATATTTAAAGCATTTAAAATATATTAAATAAACTTAGTGGACAAAAGTGTGGTAGGATTTGGCAGGATTGATTCCAGTTTTGAAAACAGTTCTATTCTGGGTAAAATGCTATCAGATAATATAACATGCTACAGAGAAATTGTTCATGGATAGTGGAGTCAGTTGATTTAGCGTATTTCATTGTCATAAGAAATTGCCGTAGCCATCTCAACTTTCAGTAGCTGTCATCCTCACCAGTCAGCACCCTTAATACCAAGGTAAGACCCTCCCTCAAAAAAAGATTATGACTTGGTGAAAGCTCAGATCATGGTTAGCATTTTTAAGCAATAAAATATTTTTAGTTAAATGATGCACATTGTTTTTTAGACATAACCCTACTGCACACTTAATAGGCTACATACAGTAGAGTATAAATATAACTTTTATATGCTTTGGGAGACCAAAAAATTCATTTGACTGTTTTCTTGTGATATTCATTTTATTGTGGTGGTCTGGAACTGAACCTGCAGTAGAGCTGAGGTATGCTTATGCAGTTTTTCTTTTTCTGTTCTTTTATCCCTTTTGCTACACAAGAATGGATAACCCTACTAAGTTATAAACATGAGCATCTACTAAATACATAGGGAAATAATTTGTATAAAGTTAATAAAAATATATATTATAATGAAAACATATGTACTCACTTAGGCAACATTTTTAATCATCTATTATTTGTCCTATTTTAGCTTTTTGATAAAATACAATATGGCTTCACTCCTTAAAGGACTTAGTCCCAAAAGGATGACAGACAAATACAAATACACACTACAGTAAGCGTTGAGTGGAGTATACTATTTCATGGATTATTATTTTTCAGTCTCTTTTGTTGACTCCTCAACCTCTGATTTATATTTTATTTTATTATTTTATTTTAATTCCAGTATAGTTAACATGCAGTGTTACCTTAGTTTAAAGTGTACAACACAGTGATTCAATAATTCTATACATCACCCAGGGCTCATCACAACAAGTGAGCTCCTTAATCCTCACCACCTATTTCACCCATCCCTTTTTATGGTATTTCTTAATTTTTTAAGTCTAATGGGTAAGAAATTGATATATCACTGTACTGTTACTTTATATTTCCCTGGATGCTGGGTATTTTACCTTGTTTTCAGATATTACTGATTCTTTGCAGATTTTTACATTGGATTATTTCCATTTCTATTTAAAAATCAGCTAGTATAAACTTTTGCATAATAATGTTAACTCTGTATTTTCTGTGTATGATGTCCATGTTTCCCCATACCATTATTAATCTTTTAGCTTTTTAAAAATCTTAGTTAAATCTACCTTGCTTCTTTAACATTTCCTGGGTTTCTTGATTGGATGTAGTCATAAGGTCTATTATAACATAATTTATTTTTATTATGGCTAAAATTTTAAATTATGTAGTCTAAAATACCTGTATATGATATTAGGAAGGATTTCATTCACTATTAACTTTCAGATGTATGATCTCTAGTACTAGCAGTGTTTGTTAAGAACACCATTCTTCTCCAAATGTGTTGGAATATATTTATTTGTTTACCCATTGCCTCCTACATACTAACATTTCTTTGTGGCATATTCCTCTATTATACTGATTTATTATTCTTTTTATTACAGTGCTGAGTCCATTCCATTTTCACTTCAGCAATTCTATATTTACAAGTTCTTATGTCTCTTAAGGTACTTTTCTACAGACTTTTAACCATTCTCAGATATTTAAGTGCATTAAAGATTATTTGACATATTTGTTTAGAAGTTAGTAAAGTGAGGGCCAGTACCTGAGTTCAATTATTGATGGCTTTTTCATTGAAGGAACTCCTAATTATAGCTTCAGTAGGGCACACTTTCATCTGAAAAGGAAGATGATGTTTGAATAAGAGAAAAAAGAAAAAAGAAAGTGTATCAGGTATACAGTTAATGCTGTCCTTACATTTTATCTTATAACTTCACTTTAGGAGAAGGCATTCTTTTAACTTTGTAGATGAAAAGTGGAGTTTGTGACAGTTTAGTAGTAGACAAGACAACATGGATGCTTTTATGCTATTGAGCTATGTCTTTGTCAGTAGGCTCATATATACAAGTGAAGGAGGCCTAGATAGTGTTGCTCTGGAGAATTGTTGACCTTTGTTAAATAATTAAATCCCTGCTGCTACTTGCCCTGGAATATGCTACCTTGAGCTGCATTTTTGAGAAATAGCTGGATTGCAAAACAATTGTAGTTGTTCTGTGTATCTACCTTTTGGGACATTGGGTGTGAATTGCTTTGGAATTACACCTCTCCTCAATGTATACCTCATGGCCTTATGAACATCTTAAGTCCTCTGTTTCCTGGGGGGGAAGCATCCAATTTTATTTTCAGGTATAGTTAAAGAAAATAAGAAAAAGAAAGGTATCTTTTAGATAGTCTTAGATGTTATTATGATATCATTACACTGAAGGTCTGAACATAGTCTCTGACAGTTGCTAGACATACTTTCACTAAAATAATAAAAATAAATTAATATTTACCATTGATGGCATTCTAGAGTGCCATCACTATCCTGATTTGATTTATTAGAAAAAAGTTTGAGAAAGGTTAATTAAAAATAACATCATATAACAACATATAGTTCCATCTATGAACTACAGATAGAATATATAACATAATAATTAATATTTTAAAATTATTGTTTGGAATTTAAACCCTTATGTTATCCTGCATTGAGGTACATGCCATTCATTCTCATTGAGCCTGTTCTTAAACTGTATGGATAAATGCTATAATATTATTTTTCACAAATGTAGAAGCTTTTTAAAAATTTTTATCAATTATTTTTATTAATATATAATGTATTATTTGTCCCAGGGGTACAGGTCTGTGAATCATCAGGCTTACACAGTTCACAGCACTCACCATATCACAAACCCTCTTCAATGTCCATAACCCAACCATAACCCAACCACCTTCTCCATTCCCCCCTCACAACCCACCCCCCCGCAACCCTCAGTTTGTTTTGTGAGATTAAGAGTCTTGTATGGTTTGTCTCCCTCCCAATCCCAACTTGTTTCATTTTGAAGCCTGTATAATTTACTGCTTATGAGTACCAGCTTTGGCATTAAACGTACCCTCTGTTTGAATGTTGGGTTTACTCATTTTTTGAGAATTCAGGTTTATAGAGATTAAGTAAGTGACTCTTCCTTTCCATCAACAAAATGTAATAATACTTCTTACCTATGTAATTAGAAGGCCAACATGAGGTTATGTTTTCTCAGAGTAGCATAGGCTTATTTTTTATAAAAGTTGTAATTTTATATTTGTTCATGATTAATGTATTTCACTATAAACTGGGAGTGGCATTAAGGTAGAGATCTTGTATCTGTTCTTATCATTGTATTCTATTGCCTTAAATAGACATGACATGTAGTAGACCCTCAAAATTTATGTGAAATCAACAAGAAATATATGAAAATGGCTTAGTGCAACATCTGGCACATGACCTATATTATTTATTAAAGATATGTATTCATTATAAAATACCTCATAGCCCATAATATATTAAAATTTGGCATTGAGAATATACAAGAGTACTTATAAGGGAAAATATCTTTTGAGTTTTAAAATTTCAACTGATTAAAAATGAATGATGTGAAACAAAAGGAAACCAGAGAGGGAGACAAACCTTAAGAGACTCTTGGGCTCAGGAAACAAACTGAGGGTTGTCGGGAGAGGAGGGAAGTGGGGGGGATGGGTGGCTGGATCATGGACATTGGGGAGGGTATGTGCTATGGTGAATGCTGTGAATTGTGTAAGACTGATGATTCACAGACCTGTACCCCTGAAACAAATAATACATTATTTTAGTTTAAAAAAAGAAGGATGAAAAAAATTGTGGTTCACCTGGAAAAAACAGTTTACTAGGTTTTAGCCTGAGCTCCCAGATTTATTTCCAATCTTGTTGAATTAAAGTTATAAAAAATGGTGTTGCTAACAAGATTCTGAGAGGTCATTAACTATAGAGATGCTAAAAGTCTACCCAATAACAAATGAGCTCAGTTGAATGTCATAAGTGTTCTTCATTGATATGGCTATTTTAAATTATTGCAAACATACTGGTAATTAATTACATTTCCTGGGACTATAAACTCATTTTCTATACTGAGAGCTGAAAACAAATCTGATATTTTATAGCAAAATGCCAAGTGGCATTTGTTGTTTTGTAAGTGTTCCCTGGAATAAGGCACTTGAACAGGATGAAGATAAAAGGGCAATGCCAAAAACATGATTTATTTCCCAATTGTTTATTCCTTTCCAGTAAGCAAACAACAATGTTACCCACTGAGAGAATTCACTATACTTGACACAGAAAAGAAACCTATACTTCATCATGATACGTTTTATTTTTTAATAGCAACTTTCTTTTCATTTAAGAATTCAAGCAAATTTTGACATTTTTTAATGTCTGGGCCATTCTGCACCTCTCTGGAGCTTAGCATTATGCTTAGTACATAGTATATTAGTAATAAGTATCCGTGGAGGGGCACCTGGGTGGCTCAGTGGGTTAAAGCCTCTGCCTTCGGCTCAGGTCATGATCCCAGGGTCCTGGGATAGAGCCCCACATCGGGCTCTCTGCTGGGCAGGGAGCCTGCCTCCCCCACCCCCACCCTCGCCTGCCTCTCTGCCTACTTGTGATCTCTTTCTGTCAGCTAAATAAATAAAATCTTTAAAAAAAATTAAATAAGTATCCGTGGACATGCTGATTTCACTTTACAAATACATGTAGAGAAATGAGTAGTCTCACATCATTAATATACAAATCTTGCTCAATAAACTCCTAGTGCATAAAAGTACTGCATGCCAACCGATGCTCTTGTTTGATCAAAATGAAAACTATGGAGTGTTCTCATAGCAGTGATGTGAAACCAAGATCAATTGAAACTAGACTTTAATTTGGATATGACACAGCTCTTACTTGGCAAGAGAAAGAAATTCCAGATTCTCCTTGCTTTGTTCAAAATCAAAACCTTCATCAGCTTGCTCAGATCACCCAGATATTTGATGGCAGAGCCCATCTTAATATCCAGGTTTTTCTGCTTCTAATCTAATGCCCTTTCAACACACAGCAGGGTTGCTATTAATTAGAAGCTCACCTGGAGCTCCTTTGTCAAGACAAATCATTTACTTTGAGTCAGATGGTCTCCTTTTAATAAATCCATGTTTACTGACGAGTTATAGAAAAATGTATTAACATTTTTTAAGTTTTAAAATCAAATGTTATTATGTTCTTCTGGCTAAAAATATCCCTATTTATATGAACTTACAGAAATCATCAAATGATTATGTTCCACAATATGATTAGATATTTAACCTTGATTCATGAGTAACCCTCAGGCATATATAATCTACTAGTCTAATAGTAATATCAAATAAACATGTGAGGTACATATTTGGGTTTTTAAAAAAATTAACATATACCATTTATCAAAACTGTAATTAATCATTCTGCATTTTTTACTCAATTGTTAATGTTGATCTTTGTGTTTCTTCACGTTCTGACAGATGAATTCAAAACAAGATAGGTCAAGTTATAAGAAAATGCCATATCAAAGCTATAACTTAATTTTATTTAAAACATTCTTACCATATGGGATTATTATCCTTTGTTTCTTGTGCTAATTTTCTCTTTCCACTGGAATACAGAATGTAAAAATCATTACCTTATTAATTTTCCTTAAGCTTAAAGCTTAAGTGAATGTTATAGGCATATGATGCTTCCTTTATCATATATTTATATATTTATTTTGTTCAGAATGTGTATACTTTGAACTAAAAAGCTGGGCAAGTTGTAATGAAGTGTTTGGAGAATAATAAATTGAAAATACAACCAGAGGCATCTTTCTGTTCTCATTGTCTCACTGCTGCCATTATTTTGCCCAATAGTACTGAGTTTGTGGAAACCATGAGATACAGCCAATATATTTTACTTATAAGCCTGAGGCACTTAATGATTTACAGTGAGAAGTATCTGTCCACAATATTGCCATCTCTATTTTTAGGAAATGGTGCCAAATCAGGCAGAAGTTTGTTCCCACAGCCCTCTTTGCTATCCTTTTATTTTTGCCTACCTGCAGATAATTTCACAATATCCTGGTAATCTCCTTCTTTTCTTTACCCCAGACAAGTGCTGAAGATAGGAACAACTAACAGAGACTATCAATATATGTGTAAGTCCATGAAAAGAAGACTAACTTGTTTTCTTATAAAATGTATTTAACTGTTTTGGTTTATTCTCCAGAATTTGAAGACGATTTGTGCTTTTCAGGTTTTCAAAGAATAGCTTGCTGAATTTGTTGGGTGCACTATTTATTTTGTAGCCTATGAAAACATCTATGAATAATACTAAAGGACAGTCTGGCTGGTATCGATTAAAAATTAACCTAGTAAATATGATGATGAAGCTCAAAAAATATAAACTGATTCAGTACACAGCCATGAAGTATAATCCTGAGGGTTGTTGAACTCTTTGTTTCCTTTCTGTTCCTTCCTTAGTTAGTTGTGATCCCTTTGCCCCAACTCTGGTATTTTGCCCCATGGTAATTCAGGTTGTAATTACCCATCCCTGCATTAGTAGCTGGGTGAAATCCCTGCATTAGTAGGTGGGTAAAATCAGTCCTCATAGTGTAAACACTATCATATATAATCTCAAAGCCTGGTTTTTAATATATTGTAGGCTATAAAACAAGTTATAATTTATTTTTCTGTCTTTCCGACTTAAACTTGTATTGTCTACCTTCTTTTTTTTTTTTTAAGATTTATTTATTTATTTATTTATTTGACAGACAGAGATCACAAGTAGGCAGAGAGGCAGGCAGAGAGAGAGGAGGAAGCAGGCTCCCCACTGAGCAGAGAGCCCAATGTGGGACTCGATCCCAGGACCCTGAGACCATGACCTGAGCTGAAGGCAGAGGCTTTAACCCACTGAGCCACCCAGGTGCCCCTATTGTCTACCTTCTTGACTATTGTATTAATCTACATCATTACCTTGAAGACATGTGTACATTTTTATTTAGAGTTGGATTAATATAATATATGGTTTATTCTTCCTATCTATAGAAGATTATTTTAATACTGCCTTATAGTTATACTGCTTCTTTTGCTACAACATATTTGAGTGAAATTTTACATACTGTAGAATCTCTTTCATTATCTCTTTGGTGTTAATGTTCCTCATTCATTGATAGTTTTTCTGGCATTTGGCCATTTTAAGAGAGGCCCCAAATGTTCCAGGAACACTGAAGTAACTTTATAACTCTTGACTACATGGCTTCAAGGTCAAAACCTACTGAGGACTTAAAAAGTGTGTGTGGGGGGCGCCTGAGTGGCTCAGTGGGTTAAAGCCTCTGCCTTTGGCTCAGTTCATGATCCCAGGGTCCTGGGATGGAGCCCCACTTAGAGCTCTCTGCTCAGCAGGGAGCCTGCTTCCCTTCCTCTCTCTCTGCCTGCCTCTCTGCCTACTTGTGATCTCTATCAAATAAATAAATGAAATCTTAAAGAAAAAAAAAAATGTATGTGTATGTTTTGAGGAGCAGTGGTTAGAGTTGTCCTGAAAGTTCTTGGCCCACATCCACAATGTAGCCTGCCTTTGTACTTTCCACTCATTGTTATCACCATCTGAAATTTTTCCTCACTTTCATGTTTGGGAAGCATTCAAGTCTGTTCTCAGTAAAAAAAAAAAAAAGGGGAGGTTCTCCTTATTCTTCCTAGAGAACTATCCTAGTGGTCTTTTTTTTTTTTTTTTCCTTCCTAAATCAGAAAATCTTTTGGGGCCAATGTTAGAATGCCTCTCCATGTAAACATAACTACAACATAACTACATTTTCTCTCCCCATTTTCACTCACTTCTTTCAATTAAATCCATAGTTTTGAAAATGTACACTTACCTGCTAAGATGGTCTGAAAAACAGTCTTAACTTTTCTGATCACTGAGTAATTATTTAGATTTCTATCATCCCTGCCACCAAATACATTCTACACACACACACACACACACACACAGTTTCTCTCATATAGCTGCTTTGCTAGAAAAAGTGACTTGTTCAAGGTCTCAGAATCAGTAAGTGTTAGAGCTCACATTTGAACTCACATCTTTCTGTCACTGAGGCCTATAGTGATTTTGCAGGAGCACTAAAGACACAGTGCTCTAGAAGAGGGCAGTAGGTTGCTGGACACTTGACTCCCTAGATGTGAAACTTCAGCAATGTTTTACAGCTCATAACACTTTGTCATTGATCTGGTCCTGTCTGAACTTCTCAGCCAAAGCACGGGCTGTGAATTATCTCTCCAGTTTAATCAAGATGGAAAAGGGATCACACGGCTGTGGGCTGAGAGAAAGAAATCCTAGGTTCCATTAGAGGATTTGGAAGTGATATCCTAAATGTCCTTGCATTATATGTAGAGACCATAACAGCTGAGGGATTCACTTTTGAGAAACTTTTGTTATTATAGAGTGCATTAATGAGCAAATGACAGGATGGGAAGCTCTGGGTTTCGTCAATAAGGTTGTTGTCATCTTTGCATTGGATTTATTTTGTGCCTTCAACCCATGGTGGGAAGGCTCCTGTGTAAACAACCAACGGAAAACCTAGAGGATGAATTTGCTTTGTTATCCTTATTCATCAGTCTTGTTTTTCAGGGCTTTCTTCATCAGTCCTGCTATACTCTACATGTGCCCAAGTCCTTCTTGCTTCCACTAAGCCAGTAGCATGCTCAATTCAGTCTGCCTTATGTTAGATCTCTTATTCCGTCCCAAACCCACTCTACATTTTTAGTGTAATCAGTTTAGCCATTGTAACAAGTACTGATTGGGTGGCCATCCCATAACAGAACTGCATACTAGAAAGATATTTCTGAAAAAAAAAGCCTTGTTAAAATAGCAATATAATAAGGGGTATCATTATAACTAACATTTCTCAGGCTTTTGTTAGATTAGGCACTATACTAAGCACTTTAACATTATCTTCTTTTCATCCTTTTTAAAAGCTGCATGAGGTAGGTATGGTTTCCACCTGTTTTCCTTTTTTCTGTACATGAGTTTTCTGATGATCAAAGAGATTATGTTTGCCCAAAGCCACATAGGAAGTGGTGGAGAGATTAATCAGAGTGATTTGCTGTGTATCAAAGTCTGTATTTGAACCACTTCTCTATACTAGGGTGGCAGGCACTATATAATGAGATTGTATCTTCATTCATCCCTTATGTGGGGGAGTCAACCCTAATTTATGGTAATTCTTCAGAGCTCTAATGCAGGTTTCCATTCTTTTTCTTTAAACTGCAATTGTTATTTATGTCAACCAATTAACTTTGTGTCAGGCACATGCATTTAAGGTGTGCAGATGGCATAGAAATGGTAACATTATGAAGTGTCAGCACATTAGTGCTGGGCTGGAGCAAGGTATAGCATCAAAAGTAGTGGTGTGTCACCAGTGGAAATTCTAAATAACCTTGCATCTCAAGGGAGGAAATGATCATACAATAAAAGAAATCTGGTTTGTCCCTTGAGCTTCATCCACAATAAATGTATTCTGTGTACTTAAGTGATTGTCTTTAAAAGCACTCCAACCTGCATAGTCATGTAATGCACCTAAAATACAGAAACTAGATTAAGTTGCCACGAGAATCCACATGAGGCTTGAACTCCTGGTTCTGAGGGCACTGATGAATAAGATCTGTCTTGCCAGCCTGCTGCTTGCAGAATTAAACGTAAAAGAAGAAGTCTAGCTGCCTGACCTGCCCCATCTGAGATGTTATGTAAGCATAGCCCTTTGAAAGCTCTGTGTCTCCTTTTGTGATGAGGTGTCTCCTCCATTTCTCTCCATCATTCCCTACCAAGACATTCAGAATCAATAGCCTCTCCTGCAGAGACCTTTTCCTGTCTGAGATCCTTGCAAACTAGCTGCTATACAACAACAAATAGGAGATGCCCTTCCCTCAACTCTTGTTGGCAGTGTCTTTCTGAAATACTCTCTCTGGCCCCTCCCTGTCCTAAATTATTCCAGACATCAGCCAAGTGGCAGTGGCAGCCAGTTTTGGATGCACTGTTTTGAGTCTTGGAAAAGCATCCCGGTTTCAGGCCATCATTGCAACGGCATTATCTGAACCACAGGCCATGAGGTTAGTCACTGCTTTATCATACTTTGTTGTTGTTCTTTTGCTGCACCCATCAGCCTGTCAAACCTTGTTTTCCTGGTTCTGATAATCACTGAGCCATGGCCAGAAGACAAATATGTGCTGGGATTCTGTTTTTCAGGAGGAAAAAAGAAAAGAAAAGAAAGCAGCCCTAATAGACTACTGTTTCTCACCCTCGAGGTCTAGCTATGCCACATACCAAATGGTTTCTGTCGGAGCAGCCATTCTTCCAGTTTAGGCAAGTACTTTCTGCTGCACCACAGTTCACAAAGGTTTCCGGGAGAAGCACCTTCTTCTTAAATTTATTGATATAGCCTGGCATCAAATGAAAAGCTAAGCTCAGCTTCTGTGACCCTTGGACAAGCCTGTATTGCAAATAGCCACAGAACCTCAAGCCAGGATTTGGCTTGATGACCTGCTGACACTTCTCAGATGCAGATTGTCTGTCAGACTTCTCTGCTGGGCCTGAGTAAACAGTGCCAAATAAGGGAGGCCTGTCACTTGACTCTTGGGGCATTTATCTCTAACTCTTCTATATATTTGTAAGATTATTACTCTGGTCGTGTTCACTGTTTTCTTGTTCAATATTTCAGGCTGAAAGAATTCAGCTTAAACAATAGAGTGGCCAGATACAGCTTTATAGCAGAAAAAAAAAAGAAAAATTGACCAAAAGATTTCTAATTTTGACTGTAACATGAACTAAAAATAATAAATTGCCCAAATTTTGGAAACAAGATGGAAAAAGCAAAGTGTATGTTTTGGGCAACTCTATTTCACATTTCAGAGATATGCTTTGAAATGCATTTTGTGATTTAAATGTAACTATTTGTTATTGCAGTTTCATTTTGGAGGGAGCAGTGGAGGGACAAAGGGAGAAAGAGAGAAAATCTTAATCATACAACCTTGAGATCATGACCTGAGCCTAAATCGAGTTGGGTTCTTAACCAACTGAGCCACCCAGGTTCCTTTGTTCTGGTTTGCTTTTCTAAAGAAGAGGGATGTCAGGCATAAGATCCATAGCAACTTTGTAAATTTCTTTGCTTCTTGAGTAGTGCAATGTACTCTCATCTCTATAGATTGCTATTCATCCAATCAATATATGACCATATTTATGATAGAAGACTCCCTCCTAGGGTTTCATGTGCATCAGGTCGTCTTTAGTTACAATTCTTCTAAATATTTGAAGAAAATTTTCTATTAAAAAGTTAAAAGTCCAAACAAACAAAATAAAGCAAAAATGGAGAACATATTATCCTCTCTGAAGTTAGGGTCTATTAAAAATAACAAAATGAGATGCTTGTTTTAGGATGTCTACAAGTGAATGTGTGTGTATTTCTACAATCCCTGATGTGTTTTCTTACTTCTTGTTTTATTTTTTAATATATATTTTTTACTTAGCCCTTAGTATTTATTTTATTTTTTTTTATTTCTTTTCAGTGTTCCAGAATTCATTGTCACCACACTCAGTGCTCCACACAATATGTGCCCCCCATAATACCCACCACTAGGCTCACCCAATCCCCCATCTCCCTCCCCTCCAAAAACCTCAGTTTGTTTCTCAGAGTCCACAGTCTCTCATGGTTTGTCTCCCCCTCCAATTTCCCCCAAATCACTTCTCTCCATCTCCCAATATCCTCCATGTTATTCTTTATGCTCCACAAGTAAATGAAACCATATGTTAATTGACTCTCTCTTCTTGACTTATTTCACTCACCATAATCTCTTCCAGTCCCATCTATATTTACAGAAAAGTTGGGTATTCATCCTTTCTGATGGAGGCATAATGCTCCATTGTATATATAGACCATATCTTCTTTATCCATTCATCCATTGAAGGGCATCTTGGCTCTTTCCACAGTTTGGCGACTGTGGCCTTTGCTGCTATGAACACTGGGGTACAGATGGCCCTTCTTTTCACTACATCTGTATCTTTGGGGTAAATGCGCATTAGTGCAATTGCAGGGTCATAGGGTGGCTCTGTTTTTAATTTTTTGAGGAGACTCCACACCAACACCAACTTGCATTCCCACCAACAGTGTAAGAGGTTCTCCTTTCTCCATATCCTCTCCAACACTTGTTTACTGTCTTACTGATTTTGTCCATTCTAACTGGTGTAAGGTGGTATCTCAATGTGGTTTTGATTTGAATCTCCTGATGGCTAATGATGATGAATATTCTTTTCATGTCTCTGTTAGCCATTTGTATGTCTAATTTGGAAAAGAGTCTGTTCATGTCTTCTGCCCATTTTTTGATGTGCTTATCTGTTTTGTGTGTGTTGAGTTTGAGGAGCTCTTTATATAGATTGTGGATATCAGCCCTTGTCTGTAGTGCCATTTGAGAATATCTTCTCCATTCCATGGTTTGCCTCTTTGTTTTGTTGACTGTTTCCTTTGCTGAGCAGAAGCTTTCGATCTTGATGAAGTCCCAAAAGTTCATTTTTGTTTTTGTTTCCTTTGCCTTTGGAGACATATCTTGAAAGAAGGTGCTGTGGCCAATGTTAAAGCAGTTACTGCCTATGTCCTTCTCTAGGATTTTGTTGGAATTCTGCCTCACCGAGGTCTTTTATCCATTTTGAGTTTATCTTTGTGTATGGTGTAAGAGAATGGTCGAGTTTCATTCTTCAACATATAGGTGTCCAATTTTCCTAGCACCATTTATTAAAGAGTCTGTATTTTTCCACTGGATATTTTTTCCTGCTTTGTCAAAGATTATTTGACCATACAGTTGAGGGTCCATATCTAGGCTCCCTATTCTGTTCCACTGGTCTATGTGTCTGTTTTTGTGCCAGTACCATCCTGTCTTGGTGATCACAGTTTTGTAGTAAAGCTTGAAATCAGGCAATGTGATGCCCCCAGTTTTGATTTTCTTTTTACATTTCCTTAGCAATTCTTGGTGTCTTCTGCTTCCATACGAATTTTAGGATTGTTTGTTCCAGCTCTTTGAAAAATGCTGGTGGAATTTTGATCAGGATGGCATTGAACATACAGAAAGCTCTAGGCAGTATAAACTTTTTAACAATATTTATTCTTCAGATACATGAGCATGGAATGGTCTTCCAACTTCTTGTGTCTTCTTCAATTTCTTTCATGAGTGTTCTGTAGTTCCTTGAATACAGATCCTTTACCTCTTTGGTTGGGTTTAATCCCAGGTATCTTATGATTCTTGGAACTATAGTAAATGGAATAAATTCTCTCCTTTCCCTTTCTATATTTTCATTGTTAGTGTATAAGAAAGCAACTGATTTCTGTACATTGATTTTGTATCCTGCCACATTACTGAATTGCTGTCTGAGTTCCAGTAGTTTGGAGGTAGAGTATTTTGGGTTTTCCATATAAAGTATCATGTCATCTGCGAAGAAAGAGAGTTTGACTTCTTCTCTGCCAACCTGAATACCTTTTGTTGTCTGACTGCTGTTGCCAGGACTTCTAGAACTATGTTGAACAAGAGTGGCAAGAGTGGGCATCCTTGTTGTGTTCCTGATCTCAAAGGGAAGGCTGTCAGGTTTTCCCCATTGAGAATAATATTTGCTATGGGTTTTTCATAGATAGATTTTATGAAGTTGAAGAATGCTCCCTCTATCCCTACACTTTGAATCATTTAAATCAGGAACGGATGCTGTATCTTGCCAAATGCTTTTCTGCATCATTTGAGAGGACCATGTGATTCTTCTCTCTTCTCTTATTGATTTGTTCTATCTCGTTGGTTGATTTGCGAATGTTTAACCACACTTGCATCCTATGGGTAAATCCCACCCGGTCATGGTGGATAATCTTTTTAATGTAGTGTTGGATCCTATTAGCTAGGATCTTGTTGAGAATCTTGGCATCCACATTCATCAGGGATATTGGTCTGGAATTCTCCTTTTTGGTGGAGACTGCCTGGTTTGGGGATCAGGGTAATGCTGGCTTCATAAAAAGAGTCTGGAAGTTTTCCTTCTGCTTCTTCTTCTTCTTCTTCTTCTTCTTTTTTTTTTTTTTTTTTTGAAACTGCTTCAGGAGAATAGTATTTCTTCTATGAGTATTTTGTAGAATTGTCCAGGGAATTTGTCAGGTCCTGGGCTCTTGTTTTTTTGGGAGGTTTTTGATCACTGATTCAATTTCGTTATTAGATCTTGGTCTATTCAATTTCTTCCTGATTCAGTTTCAGAAGTTTATAGGTTTCCAGGAATGCATCCATTTCATTTAGGTTGCTTACCTTATTGGCATATAACTGTTGATAATAATTTCTGATGATTGTTTCTGTTTCCTTGGTGTTAGTCATGAACTCTCCCTTTTCATTCATAATTTTATTAATTTGGGTCCTCTTTTCTTTTAGGTTAGTTTGGCCAGTGGTTCATCAATCTAATTGATTCTTTCAAGAAACCAGCTTATAGTTTCATTGATGTCTTCTGCTGTATCTCTAGTTTCTATCTCATTGATCTCTACTCTAATCTTGATTATCTCCCTTCTTATGTGTGGGGTTGGCTTAATTTCTTGTTGATTTTCCAGTTCTTTAAGGTGTAAAGAGAGCTGGTGTATTCTGGATTTTTCAGTTGTGTTGAGTGAGGCTTGGATGGCTATATATCCCCCCCGCCCCCTTAGGGCTGCCTTTGCTGTATCCCATAGGTTTTGGACCAAAGTGTCTTCATTCTCATTGGTTTCCATGAATTGTTTAAGTTCTTCTTTGATTTCCTGGTTGATCAAACATTCTTAAGCAGGGTGGTCTTTAGGTTCAAAGTGTTCAAATTCCTTCCAAACTTTTTCTTGTGGTTGAGTTTCAGTTTCAAAGAATTGTGGTCTGAGAATATGCAGGGAATAATCTCAGTCTTTTGGTATTGGTTGAGCCCTGATTTGTGACCCAGTATGTGGTTTATTCTGGAGAAAGTCCCGTGTGCACTCAAGAAGAATGAGTGTTCTGTTGTTTTGGTGGAATTTTGGTGGAATGTTCTATATATATATATATATCTATGAGGTCAATCTGGTCCAATGTCTTATTCAATACTCTTGTTTCTTTATTGATTTTCTGCTTGGATGATCTGTCTATTACTGAGAGTGGCATGTTAGGTCCCCTACTGTTAATGTATTCTTATCAATATGATTTTTATTTTCATTAACAATTGTCTTATGTAGCTGGCTGCTCATGTATTGGGGGCATAAATATTTACAATTGTTAGATCTTCTTGGTGGATAAACCCTTTAAGAATGAGGTAGTGTCCTTCTTTATCTCTGACTACAGTCTATAGCTTAAGATATAATTTAACTGATATGAGAATCCCTACCCCAGCTTTCTTTTGAGGCCCATTGGCATGAAAGATGCTTCTCTATCCCTTCACTTTCAGTCTGGATGCATCCTTAGGTTCAAAATGGGTCTCATTTAGACAACATTTGGACAGGTCCTATTGTTTTATTCAATCTGAAACCCTGTGCCATTTTATGGGAGCATTTAGGCCGTTCACGTTGAGAGTGATTATTGAAAGATATGTTTTTATTGACATCATGTTGCCTGTGAAGTCTTTGTTTCTATAGACTGTCTCTGCAAATTTCTGTTCTATGACACTCTTGGGTTCTTTCTTCTTTTATAGAACACCTCTTAATATTTCTTGTAGTTCTGGCTTGGTGGTCACATACTCTTTTAAACCTGCTGGTCTTGGAAGCTCTTTATCTCTCCATCCATTTTGCATGTCAGCCTTGCTTAAAGTATTCTTGGTTGCATGTTCTTCTCATTTTGTACTCTGAATATGTCTTACTAGCCCTTTCTGGCTTGCCAGATTTCTGTGGACAAGTCTGATGGACCTTCCTGTCTATGGAAGGAATCTCCTCCCCCTAGCTGCTTTCAAGAGCTCTTGTCTAAAATTATGATTCATCTGTCTCACAATCAAGTGTCTCGATGTCTTTCTAGATTCATTGATCATGAGGGGCTATCTTTCTGCCTCAATGTCACAAACACTGGTTCCATTTCCCAGATTGGGAAAATTTTCATGGAAAATTTGTTTAACTATATATTCTAGTCTTCTTTCTTTCTTCTCCCCCTCAGGGATCCCAATAATTCTGACGTTGGAATGTTTCATGGCATCATTTATTCCCCTAATTCTGTTTTCATGGTTTCTAAGCTCTTTCTTCCATGCCTCCTTATGATCCTTTTTCTCTCTCAGTTTTTTTCTCTCTCAGTTTTTCCTCTAGATCACTAATTCTATCTTCTGCCTCAGTTACCCTAACTGTTATAGAATTTAGATTAGATTGGATCTCATTGATAGCATTTTTAACTTCTTCCCAGGTGTCTTTCACTTCTGCCCTAATCTATTCCATGTTGTCATTAATGGTTTTCTCCAACCTAGCCATTGCCTGGATAATTGTTACCCTGAATTCCCTTTCTGACACACTGTTTATGTCCATACCCAATGGCTCTGATGGAGAAGGCACAGTCTCTGAATTTTTTCTCTGTTGGGTATTCCTCCTCCTATTTATTTTGATGACAGGTGGTTGAGGGGAAATGTAGCTGAATATATCAACTGTGATCCCTGAAAGGTGCACCCTGGAATGCTTCTGAGCAATTGGAAGTCACCACCAAAAAGAAAGAAAAAAGAAAAAAAAAAAGAGAGAAAGAGAGAGACAGAAAAAAAGGAGAAGACCCAGCTAGAATGGGCCCCAAAGGTAAGATTTATAAGGTATACAAACACAAATGGACAAACAAAAAGACTGACAAAAATAAATGACAAGGAAAAAAAAAAAGAACCCAGCCAAAATGAACCCCAAGTATAAGATTTATATAATACCAGAACAAAAACAAATACACAGAAACACTAACAGAAAAAAAAAAAAATGGGAAGATGGTTATAAATCCTCAGTGTGAGTGAGGGAAGTTATTTTTATTCTTCCTGGGTGTATCTTAGTATCTTTGTTAAAGGACTCAACTTTTTTTTTTTTTTTAAGATTTTATCTATTTATTTGACAGGCAGAGATCACAAGTTGGCAGAGAGGCAGGCAGAGAGAGGGGAGGAAGCAGGTTCCCCGCTGAGCAGAGAGCCTGATGCAGGGCTCGATAAAGGTAAATTAAAACTGGTTTATATATAAGGGTAGTATTCATTAGGGAAAGAGAATTACCTTGAAGCTTATATCTATATGTGTATTAAAAAATAGAAAGACAAAAGAAAAACACAGGTATATGTATGAAAAATTTCAAGTTAAAAGGTTATTATGGAATATGTTGTATTGAACTTCTCGTTGTAAAGGTAAATAGGTTAAAAAGTTAAAAAGAACAAGAACAGTGAGAATGAATTAAAAATAAAAGCTGTATCTATGAAATATACATGTTTTAGGGCAATACCGGGAGCTCAATATATTGTTTTCACCTGATGTTGGGGTTTTACAGTTTTATGGGCACCATGTGGTGGTTGTCCTCTCCTTCTTTTGGCTAGCTCTCTGGGGGAGGGGCCTGTTGTTTGTTTTTCAGTCAGTCTTGCTTGGGTTGAGTCCCCCTGCTCCCTATCAAGGGGCTGGGCTCTGTGGAAACTGGTTTTTCAGGCTTTTGTTCTCTGCAGATTTTTGTTCATTGGCTTTTTGTGGCTTTTCAGAATTTTAGTGGAAAGCAAACTGCACCCAGACCTCTGTCTCAGAGAGAAGCCTCAGCCTGCTCCCCTCTTGGTGGTTCAGAACACACAGACTCCTTCTCTGCAATCTCTGCTGAACTGTGCAAAGGCAGTGTACATCCCAGCCACTGTCTCAGGGGTCACCCAAAGTGCCTGCTTGTCTCTGCATCCCCATGCCACTAAAATTGTGAGCAATACTGGTCCAGGGAGCCTGCTTTCAGTGGCTGCCTTTGCCAGGACTGCTGTCTGGGGTCCAGACCTCAGGGTTGCGCAGGTTGCTGAGCCTGAGAGATCCCAACCAGAGATAGCACACTGAGTTTTTCAAGCCCAGGCTGGGAGTGTTCAGACTCTGCTGGTCCTAGAAACCACTGGCTAATGCCCGCACAAAGCTCTATCAGGCAAGGGTGGGGAGTGGGGTTCAGACCTTGTTACACAGTGCACATGCATAGTGCAAAGGCTGTGGTCTAGAGAGCACCAGCTGGTGTCCACACCAGACTCCCTATGCACTCTGGTGGGAGTATGCCTAGCACAGCCTTGGTGCAAGAAGCTGAAAGCTGGGGGCTTAGGGACCATGGCCTGGAAGTTTCACTGCACTCTCTCTGGCACAGGTGGTCACTGGCAGTGGCCTTCCTGGGTCTGTGGGCTTAGGCCCATGCCCGTGACCCCCTAATTCCACCAGTTTCCCCTTAAGATCTTTTGCTCTTTTTGAGTGCTTTTAACCATGCTCCAAGTTAATGCTGGTCTCCAATCACAGACACTCTTGTATTGGGATATTACTTTCCAATGGGTTGATTCTGGTGGCTCCCTCCCCCTTCTGTTTATCCTCTATTATCAGTCCGATCATTCCCACTGCACTTTACCTCTCCAATGGAGTCTTCTGCCCCTGTTGAGATCAATAAGTGTATAATCCTACATCTCAGACTGATTTCATGGGTGTTCAGAGTGTTCTGATAGATAATTAGCTGACTTTAGGGGCCAGTTGAAACAGTCTCCTACTTCTCCACCATCTTGCCCCTCCTCCTCTTACTGCTTGTTAATTTACAGCTCAAAGTTTTCCAAGGACTACCACCTGCTTCTTAAGTATTATGGAACAGAACTGCATTAAACACCATTACAGCACTGGCAAAGATTGGAAGACCTGAACTCTTCCTGTTTCTGCTTCTTTATATTTTTGTGGCCCTTGGCCACATCACTAACTTTCTTTTAGGCAAGTTAATTTCATTCATATTCATTGACATGAATAATTATTCCCTCTCTCCCATCTCTGTCCTCTACCATTCAAATTTAAGACATGACATAATCTTTCTTAGTATTTCAATTTATACCATTAAATATGCTTATATTCCTATTACTTGGTTGGGCAGCTGTAAGAGAAATCCCCTGCCTTAATACAAAGACTATTGCATTTTCTTTTGTTTTTTTTTTTAAGATTTTATTTATTTATTTATTAGAGAGAGAGAGATCGAGCACAGGCAGACAGAGAGGCAGGAGGAGGGAGAAGCAGGCTCCCCGCCGAGCAAGGAGCCCGATGTAGGACTCGATCCCAGGTTGCTGGGATCATGACCTGAGCCGAAGGCAGCCGCTTAACCAACTGAGTCACCCACGCGTCCCTGCATCTTCTTGATGATAGACATTAAGTGAGACTATTAGCAAACTTACCCTGCTTACCACATTTTCTCCCTTGCATTCAGCTTTGTTTCTAGTTGAATTAGTCTGCATTTTCATTGCATACTATATCTGCATCCTGATCTGTCACACTGCCCTGGACTCAGTTTATGCTTCACACTGGACCTGTGAACTAATTTGCTATCTGGCTATGGCATCCACAGCCAGATCTTGCTCTTCCAAAAGCATGAAGTTAGGGTGTTGTTGCTACTGCAGGTTCTAAAGACCATGCATTCTGCCTTGGTGCATTGCTTCTGGGTCCTTCAAGTCACATAGAGGGAAAAAACAAAAACTGATAGTATGTAGTGTATTGCCTCCCACCCTTAGCTCTAGGGTTTTCCTGATGCTGTTAGGGAATGAAAAACAGCAGGATGTGCTTGTCACCCTTGGTTACCAGTGCATCCCATAAATCTGCTGGCAAAAGTGAGCAGGTTAGAGTTCACTGACTTGCATGGTACCCACGATGCCATTGTTACTCTATTGGGCACTGGCTTCTGCAGTAGTTGTTTGGGGGAAGTTGGTACAATTCAGGAGCATGGAAGAGTTGAAGAAATACTGGGAAAACTTTGATTGATAGAATACAGAAACCCACAGAAAAATTTACCCTCCCTATCCTCAGGACAGATGGTTCAAGAGTCCAATAAGACCTCTGGGAAAGTGTCCTTCAACAAAAGCAGTAAGGAATGTTTGTCATGATGCTGTAGCCAGTTCAGTGAAGCCCTCTATAACTTTGGTTCTCTTTCATTTCCCTTTTCTCTAGCTTCTGCTTTCCTGAAATTGCACTTTCAAATAATATGTTTGTCTTTTCTTCCAGGATCCATTTTATTATGTTTTGATGACCTGTACTGTGATACATATTAATTACCATATTTTAAGTCTTAATTCCCTTTTTTTAATGCCAGCCAGATCATTTTTCAAATCCTTTCATCTTTTTACTTTGATCCTAATTTTTAACTATCTGCTTTGTGATCTTCTTTAATGGAGGAGATTATGTCTTTATAATTGTGTGTGTGTGTGTGTGTGTGTGTGTGTGGCAAAATCCTGATCAAAATTTATTCTTCTCTATGGAAAAATATATTTTGAATAAGCTTACTGTATTTTTCCTACACATTTTCTTATTGCATTAAAAAAAGTCTCTGTTGGGGCGCCTGGGTGGCTCAGTGGGTTAAAGCCTCTGCCTTCGGCTCAGGTCATGATCCCAGGGTCCTGGGATCGAGCCCCACATAGGGCTCTCTGCTCAGTGGGGAACCTGCTTCCTCCTCTCTTTCTGCCTGCTTCTCTGCCTACTTGTGATCTCCATCTGTCAAATAAATAAATAAAATCTTAAAAAAAAAAGTCTCTGTTGTCAGTTTATTTCTGCTAAATGAAGATGAATATTCTGGTGTGGCTTTTTTGCAAGAGATGCTGGTGTGGGATAGGGAGGGGCCACATTAGTCAAGGCTGTTCAATTTCAAAATTCTTTTCCTTTGTGGTCACAGGAAAATTTGCTTCCTATTAAAATTGCTAGTCTGTGTAATGTTTGTGTGTAACTTTGCATCCCTTATGGCATCTGATACCCCCCTGTTTAGGATGACTTCTGCCAAAAGCCACTGTACATTCAGTTCCATGTTCTTCTGTTAAACATAAAATTCAGCTTTTGTACTTCAAGGTGAATCCCTCTCCTTCAACAAGATTATTTATGCAGGCAGTTGTTTTTAAAAGTCTGGTCCTTTCAGGCCCCTTGCATTCTTTTTGCTTCTTGACTTATTTCCTTCTGCCCATTTCTGCTTCTTTGTCAGACCTTACATATATTTTGGAATGTGTGGGTCATATCTGAATATACATAGGTTATTTATCACTGGCTTTTGAGGATTGGCTAGCTCATATGAGGTGTTTTCCAGTTTTACATAAAATGACAAGATATATAGAGGCAATTTTTGTTCAGGAATACTAATACATATTTCAGTAACCATGTTTTTTGAAAGGAAAAAATATGCAAATGACTGAATAATAGATTTACCACAAAAATACATTGTCAAAATGTATGTTTTCCATAAAGGGGGAACAGATACCCATTTCTTTTCATATGTTAATGAGAAGCTAAATAATATAGTAATCATACATTCACAAGAGATTATTATAGAAATTAATTTAAAGTATTGCATTTTTATCTGACCCAATATGTTGCTTTCTATTACCATTTTGATACTCTCTCAAAGTTTCTGTTTGAACAACTTCTGTGACATATAATTCACTAACTTATGTCATCAATTTCATATTTGTGTGGCTATCACCTCTTTAATTCAAGCTTTTTTGAGGATTAACTCTCTGCTAAATACTATGCTAGGCAGATTAATGAATAAGAAGGCTTGAATTTTTTTCTCAAAGGAGCAAGCTAAAGTTCAATATGATATTGTTATGATGTATCAGAATCCAATAACAAACATTTCCTCAAGTTTTTGAGTATATAACTAAATACGTGTAAGCTTATTGATAAAATGTGTACATATATAATATCTCTATGTATATTAAAATAACACAATGTTTATGTAAAGTAGATACTGGGTAAATATTTGTTGCCCGACTAAACTGAATGAATGAAAAAGTATCATGATGACAAAAAAAAAAAGACCTCTACATTATTTTTGCTAGCATAATTAGCAGTCTTTGTAGTGGAATAAATCTTTATGGGTTAGTAGCTTTTGGAAAATTGAAAATTTCTAGTGAGAAGTTATTCAGGTAAAGGAGACGGATCAGGGATTCCCTATAACGACTGATAAATATGTACATGTCAAAAAGTGGAAGCTGAAAAAGTAAACATGATGAAAATTTTGTTGTTTATCCATGGATAAAAGAGAATTCACTTGAATTTTTTCATATAAGGCAAGAGAACTGATAAGATTTTTTTTTTCTATATGTTACAATCTTCTTGGGGGAAAACAATAATGTAATTTTTCTGTGCATTTTTTCTTTTACTCTAAGGCTTCTGATGAGAATATTGTAATTACTGAGGTAAGCAACTCCAACTGGACCTTTCGTATTGAGGGAATAAAAAACCTTAGTGGCTCTATGAGAATTACCTTCTTTATTATTAATTATGTTAATGTTAATTCAACAGAGTGTACCAATCAGATTAAAATAGGGCCTCTATGCACTCTACAATTTAAATATGTTTTATTAAAGGGCTTTATGCACCAATTACTTTTTCTTTTGCTTGGCATTCTCTTATAATACTTTAATTAGGGATATACTATCATATACAATGTTGATATATCTTAAGTTACTGGGGTGTGTGTGTGTGCGTGTATCTACTGGAACAGATGTCTGAATCTCAAACATATAATTACATCAGAATGATAATGGCAAGTGCTTTACCTATGGTAAGATAGGATAATTCTGTTCTTTTTTGGGAGATTATGTCTTTATTAAACTCTTTTTCTTTAAGATTGAATAATTTTATTAAGTAAGTCAGATCCCCTGCTATATTCCATATTATTTATTTCCTCCAGATGTCATAAATTACTTGCAACATTAAAAATGCCTATTCTTTCTCTCTCCCAAGTGAACAAATGCCAACTCAAGATGAACCAAATCTTGGAGTCATCAGACATAAATTTTAAGGTAGCTATAACCATGCTCTGTGAGATAAGAGTAAAAACTCTTGAAATGAATCGGAAAATTATTTTAGCAGAGAAACAGAAACTGTAAAAGAGAACCAAATGGAAGTTTGAGAATTAGAAAACACAATGTCTGAAATAAAAATATTCACTGAATAGGCTCAATAGCAGAATGACAATAACATAAAATAGTCAGCAAACTTCATGATAGGTTACCAGAAATTATTCAAGCTGAAGAATAGAGAGAAAAAAAAAGAAAACAAGTGAACAGAATTACAGTATCCACTGAGAGAATATCCAGATATATAATAATTTTGTCATTGGAATGTTAGAAGGTGAAGGGAAAGATATTCATGTAGAAAAATGTTTTTTAAGTTTTTATTTAAATACCAGTTAGTTAACATATGGTATAATATTAGTTTCAGTTGTACGATATAATTATTCAACACTTCCATACAGCACCCAGTGCTCATCATAAGTTCCTTCATTAATCCCCATCACTTATTTCACCCCAACTCCCCACGTACTTCCCCTCTGGCAACCATCAGTTCTCTATAGTTAAAGTCTATTTCTTGGTTTGCCTCTCTCTCTTCCCCCCCACTTTGGTCATTAGTTTTGTTTCTTAAATTCCACATGTGAGTGGAATTATATGGTATTTGTCTGACTTATGTTGCTTAGAATTATGCTTTCTAGCTCTGTGCATGTCTATGGAAATGGAAAACATTAATGCCCATGGAAATGGAAAAGTTCATTCTTTTTTATGACTGAGTAATATTCGTGTGTGTGTGTGTGTGTGTGTGTGTG
>ML107719.1:0-65557 GCA_003697995.1 Taxidea taxus jeffersonii | reverse complement strand
ACAATTGTTGAATCCCTATACTGTACACCTGAAACTAATATAATACTGTATGTTAATTATACTGGAGTTAAAATGTAAAAAATAATAATAATAAATTTTTTAAAATGCATCAAACACCTAGGTCAGTAAGAGCTAAAACTGTAAAACTCTTAGAATAAATACAGGAATAAATCTTCATGACCTTGGGTTAGTCAACACCTTGATAAAGGTGACACCAAAACCACAAGTGACAAAAGAAAAAAATGAGTAAATGGACTCTACAAAGATAAGAAAATTTGTACTTGAAAGGACACCTCCAATAAATACATAAAAGTAAAAAGGTAAAAATAAAAAGCTAACTCAGAGAATGGGAGAAAATATTTACAAATCACATATCTGCTAAGGAATTTATATCTATAATACATAAGGAACTCCTACACCTCAACAACAAAAGACAACCTAATTTTAAAATGGGCAAAGGATCTGAACGGACATTTCTCCAAAGAAGAAACATAAATTGCCAATAAATACATCAAAAGATACTCAGCATCATTAGCTGTCAGGTAATATAAATAAAAACCACAATGACATAATCAGTCCACACCCACTAGGATGGCTATAATCAAAAAGACAATTAGTAACAACTGTTGGTGAGGATGTAGAGAAATGTGAACTTTGTACCCTGGTGGGGATACTATAAAATGGTGCAGCCACTTTGTAAAATAATCTAGCAGTTCTGCAAAAGATTAAACACAGAGTATCCATATGATCCATCAATTCAACTCCCAGATATATATCTAACATAAATGAAAACGTATGTCTACACTAAAACTTGTCCAAAGGAGCATTAGTCACAACAGCCAAAAATCAGAAATGACCCAGTGTTTGTAAACTGATGAATGGATAAATAAAACATGGTATATCCATATATCCATACAATAATATATTACTCAGCAATAAAAAGGAAGTATTAGTATATACTTTAACATGGATAAACCTTTAAAACTGTATTCAAACTGAAATAAGACAGTCATATCACATATGTATGATTCCATTTATATAAAATATAAAAATAAGCAAATATATAAAGACAGAAAATAGATTAGTAGTTGCCTAGAGCTTAGAAAAAGGTATAAATGAGAAGTGACTCTAATGAGTAAGAATTTTCTTTTTAGGGTGATGAAAATATTTTAAAATTGATCATGTGATAGTTGCACAATTTTGTGAATTGAGTTAGAGCCATATATAACTTTAAGGTATGTGAATTATATCAAATAAAACTGTGAAACAGAAAGAATTTAGGCTTGACTCTGATTTATGAACTTCCAAATCAGGACAAGGGGCCACTTTCTATCTTACATTATTTTACAGTGTTTGTGTCAGACATCCGAAGACACAAATGGTATTTCCCTGTGAGGAAACCTATTGCTTCCAGAATTTATTCACCTAATATTGAAAGAATATCCTTAATTGTCTTATTCTTCAAGTAAGACTGAAGCTAAAGAATAAGATGACTCAAACACTTTGCTGTAGAAAAGGGAGGCAGAATAATACACAAGAGCTATTTTATTCTGCAGAATGTTGTTTGTTTGTTTGTTTGTTTGTTTTTTGTCCTGTTATGGCCACTCAATCATAGTAAATGCAGTAGGATATGAAAGTTCAATCTATTTTCTGACATGAGAACTCCAAGGTCATGCTTGTCTATGATACAGCACAGGACATCGTTAGATACATTCTACTGAAGAAGGCCATCTTCTCCTGGATGGGAGAATTTAGGCAAATTCTCTCTTCTCACAAAATAGGAAAATAGTGAGGTAGCACTGTGTTTCTTTCAAATCTGACCCAGGGTAAAAAGGAACCCATTTATTCTGTGGCTGATAGTTTCAGTTAGTTAATGATTCAAGTTGAAAACTCCCTGACTGGCCACTGAGGTCTACTCTGAGAGGAAAAGAGTGTGAAAGAGATTAAGAGAAGGTAGGGTATGGGGGATTAAAAAAGATGGAAAGATAGAAACCTGAGAAAGTTTGAAGGAGACAGACAACAGAGAAAAATCCCAGGAGATCAGAGCTTGAAAAATAATCCCAGAGGGGAAAATTTGATAAATATATGACCGTGAGTTTCCACAAAAGGACCCATTATAACTTCCCCAGTGCTACTTTGTATCCTTAACGGTGGACCTGACAGGACTGTACCTGTGTGCACACATCACATGGGCAAGAACAAGTTCTGGCCACAACAAGCCGCCACCATGAGCAATATGGAAGATAACTCTGTCACCATCCGGATGTCCCTTATACATGCCTCCCTGCAGTGCTCCAGGGACAATTATAAGACCAAAGAGTAAGGATAAAGGGGAAAACTTCAGTACCCATACTTGAAGGGATTGCAATCAACAACCTTGTCTGTCAAGTGGATTCTCTGTTACATAAACGAGTATTAATACAGATTAGGGGCTCATGGCACATACTTTTTTATATGATTGCTCACTTAAAAAATCCTTTGAAGCAGGATTTTATTTTAGAGAAAATATTGATTATGATTTACAGTTGAGGCTGATACTTGGGGTAGGATTAAGAATAAATAAATTATTTTATGGGAGAATCTTACCATTTATTAGAATGTCTATTGAGTGCAAGGCACTGTTAGTCTACATCATGGGAGGTAAAGGTTCTTATTCCTGTTTTATAAGTAACCTGAGTCTCTGAAAGAACAGATGTCTAACTGAGTGAGGGTCACACTGCTAGTAAAATCTCAGACTCTCATCTTCAGCTGGGCTTGCAAAACATACTGTGACATTATTCTTATTTGGTTAATAAATTGCTTCTGAAGAATAAATGAGTTGTAGAGACATCATTTTTTTTTAAGTGCATGGTGATGCCTTTGTAGATAGTAAAGTAAGACTCCTCTATGGTGGGGGCAAAATATGTATTTTTTATAGCAAATTAATTTTTTTACTGAGATGTGATTGTATTGCCTGAGGGAAGAGAAAAGGACACAGAGCTGTTTAGAAAACTGATAAGCCTGCATGCTGTAAGCAGAACAGCTCTGCCAATACCTTGGAATCCCCATTCCTTTGCTAATAATATGATTACACCCTTCTGCTTTGGTGTCTGATCCAGCACCACCCCCGCAGATAACCCAATTCCAGAGAACACCCAAGGTGAAATTCTAGCTCTAGTTCCACTAATAATGAAAGCCACACATCACAGCTGTAAATTGCCAAGGACCCTGGAGTAGGCTAAGAGGAGATATTTTAATAGCCCTAGGTAATTACTAATCACAGACATTTGCCATAATAGGAAATGGAAGAAGCTGTATCTCAGGTATAATCTGCATAGCAAGAGGGCTGACCCTTCCTTTCCATAGGCACCTCCCAGCAATTTAGACAGTATCACAGAATGCATTTTAAGATCAAATCTTGATCTTTTGTTTGTTGAAAACCCCCCAAATATAAGGCTGAACAAAGCTGAACATGCAGAATAAACTGAAGCTTAAGACTGCCCTAATGGAAAAATAAAAAACCATACTTTTCTCCACTTACTAATTTATTTAATAAACCTAATAACCAAGATAGCAGTCTAATGCTGGGAGTACTAAAAGGAACTTCTTAGAGGAGACATAAGGGAGATATCTTAAAATCTTAAATGAGACTCAAAAGCATCCCATATAGAATAACACATATAGGCCATACCTTTAAGTAAAAGAATATGAATAGGTAATGTTTAAAAAATCCCTTGGTATCAACCAAGTGGGAAGTGAGCTTATTTTTAGCTGTCATTGCCTCTCCAGGATGTGATCAGGAATGCAGTATGAGCACTGTGGTTCTCTTAGCTCCTGTTCATCAGTGAGCTCCCCTGGGCTAATTTCTCATTACTTTACCCAGTATGGCTGGGTACTTTTTCTGAGGCCATGTCCTATATCTGTCTGTGGCCAAGCATTTAGTTCAGTGTGTCCACCTGGAGTTCTATTACTGAACAGGGGCAAGCTCCACCTAATTTCCAAATCACACCAGCTTCCTATTCATTTAGTGTCAAGATCACCAATGATTTTCATGTTTTAAAATCCAATGGACAGTTCCTGGTCCTTAAAACACATTTTTCACTTGACATCCAGGATCCCAAACTCTCTTGGTTTTCCTCCTGTCACTCTGTCTCTCAAAATTCTTTACTGTTCCCTCCTCATCAACCTGCCTTCTAAATTTTGGAGTATTTTAGGTCTCTCTGCTAAGCTTCCTATCTCTCCTATCTGCCTTCACTCCCTTAGTGATCTCATCTAATCTCATGGTCTTAAGTGTCATTTAAATACATTTCACAAATGTATTTCTCAGGTTCTGATCTAGTATTTCCTGAACTCCAGACTCAGTCTACTGCCTATGCAACATCTTCATTTGTATGGCATATGAAATTTATAAAAACACACATACATGTGTGTTAAATATATAAAGTACCAATACACACACACACACACACACACACACAAATGTGTGTTAAATCTATAAAGTACACACACACACACACATACACACACACAAATACAGAGTTGACCCTTAAACTACATGGGTTTGAACTCTGTGGGTCCACTTGTATGTAGTTTTTTTCAATAAATATATTGGAAAACTTTTGGAGTTTTGCAACAATTCAAATAAAACTCACAGATGAACCACAGAGCCTAGCAATATCCAAAAAACTAAGAAAAAGTCAGGTATTATTATAAGAATATAGTATATAATGCATATAACTTACAAAATATGTGTTAATCAACTGTTTCTATTATTGGTAAGGCTTTTGGTCAATAGCAGGTTATTAATAGTTCAATTCTGGGGAATTCAAAAGTTATACACAGATTCTCAACAGTGAGGGGGTTCCTGCCCCTCACCCCCTATTGTTCAAGGGTCAAATGTATATCAATTTCTCTATCTCTCTATACATATATGTGTTTCGTCACATTCTCTCACACTCCAAATTTAACCCAGCAATAAATCTCAATGGACTGCCCTTTAAAGGATATCCAGAGACTTACCACTTTTTACCACTCTCATCTAGGGATCCAAACAAGTAACCTGCTTACCTAGATTAGCCTCACACACCTCCCTATTTTTGGTTTTGTTCCCTCATATTCTATTCTCACCATAACTAGAGAGATACCTTTTAAAAGTAAGTCAAGTTATGTTAGTCTTCTATTCAACACCTGCTAACGGTCCTTTATCTCACTCAAAGTAAAAGCCAAAGTCCTTACAATGGCTTAGAAGGCTTTCAACAATACATGTCCCTCCCAACCTGCCTCTCTGACCTCATCCCCTGTGATTCTCTCACAGCTCACTCCACTCTGGCACAATGGCGCCTTCTCACAATGGCCCCGTCTCACTGAACACGGCAGTCGGGCCCCACTTCAAAGCTTTGCACTTGCTCTTCCTTTGCCTAAAATGTTCTTTTCTTCCTCCCTTACCTCCTTCAGTTCTCTGAATAAAATGTCACCTTCTTTGTGAGACCCTCTCTGACTATACCATTTTAAATTGTAACACCGTCCCAGAATTACCCATCCCTCTTCTGTGCTTCTTCATTTTTCTTCCTAACACTTGTCACTACCTGGCATACTATACATTTTATCCTTGTTGATATATCGTCTGTCCCTTCCCATGTATGCAAATACATGGGAAGTCAGGGATTTTAATCGCTTTAAGTCAAGGCTGTCCCCCAGTTCCTCAAGCAGTATGTGTCAGATCCAAAACAGGCATCCAATATATATTTTGACTGAATGACAGAATGAAGGGATGAGTGAATTCCATACTTATCCCCTTCATATTTAGTAACATAAAATATTTACTTAATGACTGAGAACCAAACTATAGGGTGCCACAATCTTCAAAATCAACTAGTCCAATGCTTCTCCCTCTCAAATAACAAGGTAAGGTCTGAGGTAGACTGATGTCCCATTTCTCACTCTGGGGGCTGTCCGTGAATGAGTCTCCACAGACCCTGCAGAGGGCTGTTTCATAATCTGCCGCTCCATCAGACCAACAGGGCCCTCCTACTTTCTTGAAGTCAGCTTTCCTGCCATTTTACATCAATAATAATGATGATGACGTGACTGCACTAGCTAACATTTATTAAGTGTTCACTATTCATTAGTCGCTGTACTGAGATTTTCTTATGCATTATATCATTTAATTCCCACAATTCTATCAGGTAGCTCATATTATTAATCCTTTCTTAGAAACAAACACAAGACCTAGCAAGATTTAGCAGTATGAAAGAGTTCATATAGCTAATTAGTCACAAGAATCTGGTTATGAACGAAGATCTGCCTAACTCCAGAACACGAGATCTTGGACCCTATCCTATACTGCCTCCCTCAAGTCTCTGCCTCGGTTGTACTTGGCCCCATCCAGAGATGTAGTCTTCTCTGGTGGTCCCGATGATGGCCAGTATGAAGAAGAGGCATTTAGAAGGACCCAGATGATCCCTGTTTTGAAATCTTTTAGGCTGTAAGGGCAAGGCTCCTTTCCATAAATGACAAGAACAGAAATGACTGCCATAATTCATTTTAAGTCATCCATCTGGTTCTAGGCATAGCAAAATTAAATGTTATGAAACTTTCAATAGCAGCCTCTATTTCTGATTCCAATACTGGCTAAAACATTAGAAGGAAAATTTGGATTTAATGAAACTTTTAAAGCAAATGTACATTCTCTTCTGGTTCATAAACAAAAAATACCTACATGCAATCCTTTAAAATCTCTTGCCAGCTAGAATTGGCTAAATTAATGATCTTAAAAAGCAATTTTGAAAAATTACATAATAAATTTAATTCTTCTTTCATTAAAAGATTTAACTGTTTATTTGCATGGACAAAACCTGTATTCATCCCAGGAAGCAAAATCTGGTAGACTGTCCAAATCCTGGTTCCAATACTTATTAGATATTAGATATAGATATTAGGAATGGGGTTTAGCCATGACAGGCCTCAATTTATCCATTTTAAGGGAATTAATGCCACCTATCTATCATGTGTTTTAAAGACTGAATGACATTATACATAAAGTACCTTGCATAGTAGCTGACATATAATTTTTCAACCAAGGCTAGCTTGTAATTAGGGTCTCTAAAGAAGTGTATTAATTGGCAAGGTGCAATGGCATGTTATCACTTGTCAAAGGAGTTTCAAAAGAATTTCTGAAAATATTTTGTTAAACTTGTCATTTCAGAGGCAACAAGCCTTTCCATGGGCTCTTGTAGACCTCACACGTCCGTACGTATAAAGCTTAAAAGTACAACTGTGAGGTCCTGGAGCATCACCCACACACATGAGAAACTGAAAATGATTCTCTATGTGCTGACACTAAGCTTGTGTGTATCTGCCAAGCCCAGCATGTGCTCTTAGAGCAAATGATGGAATTAAAATGTCTCATAAAGAACAGTGTGCTCAGAGAAAGAGAAATACCTGATTGTATTCTTTATAATAAATATATAATTATTTTTAATAGTAAATAAGGATTTATTATAAGGAATAAGTTCACATGATTACAGAGGCTGAGAAATCCCAAGATCTGCAGTCAGCAAGCTGAGACCCAGGAGACCAATGTATATATATTTCTGGTCATGGTTCTGCTTCTCTGATTGAAGCCTAAGTGACATGTGTTATTATCAACACTGAAGCCTAGACAATGAGAAACCCTCATGACAGTCTATTCTTTTTTCCAGAAAACCAATTAGGCAACCTGAGGTCATATGAGACGATAAAAAACTAATTTACCTGCCAATAGGTAATAGTTTAAAATATGTCCATACATGTCAAAAGCTATATGAGACTGAGGCATCACTAAGATTATATTATGTCAATATTTCTTTTTATTTTTTAAGATTTTATTTATTTATTTATTTGATAGGCAAATATCACAGATATTTGGTAGGCAGAGAGGCAGGCAGAGAGAGAGAGAGAGAGAGGAGGCGGAGAGAGAGAGGATCTCCGCTGAGCAGAGAGACTGATGAGGGACTCCATCCCATGACTCTGGGATCATGACCTGAGCCAAAGGCAGAGGCTTTAACCCACTGAGCCACCCAGGGGCCCTGATGACAATATTTCATCAGAGAAACAAGGAATGTTCAAATCCTACTCTTAGCCTACACGCCACCTTTTCAAAGAGAAACAAAGTAACATTTAATGGATTACGGACCTTCACAACTCTACTGAGATGATGCATAGAGGGGTGTCTGTATGATACATGGTTAAGAGGTGTAAAAGATAATTAGATCTCACCTTCCATAGTGTAAATTCAACAGACATGCTCAAAATTTAAAATTAACAAGTGCCAGCATAAGCACATGGTTTAGAAATACAGAAGTAAATATCAAAAGAAATACAGTAATAGAAAGTGATTGCCTCTAGAGAGAGAAAACATAGTGATGAGGAAAAGGGGTATGGTATAGTGTTTTTAATATGCCTTATACATGTATGTACATGGGTCTTTAAAATATGTGTATGTATAACTGGTCAAAACTTTAAAGTTAATGTTAAAATGTATACACAAAGGTTCCCCTCATAAAGGTGCTTGTAAAAATAAGAAAATTAACACTAAATATTCATACTCACAAAATGAATAACTAAATTAGTATATGCTGTATAATGGAATATACTACAAATGAAATAATCTTTAGAAGGAGTTTTAGTAACATAGAGTTAACATAGAGTAGTTAACATAGAGTAGCAGGCTTCAAAACTGTACAATCAGCATCATCTCAAACAGAAGAAAAATTAACTCAAGTAGGAAAAAAATGAACTGAATGATGAAAATATCTGGATGTGTAAGTGGTGAGGTATAAATGAGTTTGTTCCCTATTGCTTTTCAAGTGTGTGTGTTCATGTTTTCCAAAATTGTTATAATGAACATAAAAGGTGGGGGGAGAAAAGGAAAAAACAGAAAAGAAAGGGGAAGAAGGAAGGGATGAAGTGTGGATGGGAGAGCAGGGTGGGGGGGAGTGGGAAGGTGATGGAAATTGTGGTGACTCCTTGAGCAGGAGCAGGAGCCTGGCTGGTCCCAGGTGGAACCCTACACTCTGCACTTCTGTGTCAAGTGCACAGAATGGGGATGATGGATACTCTGTGCCTTTGGCGCTACTTTAAAGACTATCTCAGACTATTCTGAAGAAATAAAGTGTTATTTTCTTAAGAAGGGACTGCCCTAATAATTGTATAATTATACACAATTCTTTGCATTCCCTTTTCTACCTTTTAAAGTACAATTTGTGAACAAAGTGCACCCTTAACACTCAGATGAGTTTTGACAAGTGTATACACCTGAATAAACATCACTACAATCAGGGTATAGAGCATTTCCATCACCCAGAAAGTTCTCTTGTGCTCCTTTCAGGCAATACAACACTCCCCTAAGAAATCACTGCAGTGAACATCTATCTCCCAGTTTACACTACCTGTTAAAGACCTTTGTATAAATGTAAATGCAAAGTACGTATTCTTTCTTTGCCTGGATTGTTTTGCTCAGCATAATGTTTTGGGGATGTATCCATGCTGTTGTATGTATTAATAATAGTTTGTTGTTTTATTGCTGATCAGCAATATATCACAATTCAATATATCACAATTTGAATTGAATATATATCACAATTTGTCCGTCTGTTGGTGGCTATTTGGACACTTTACAGTGTGACCTACTAGGATAAAAAAAAAAAAAACACTGCTATGAAAAATTGCGTACCTGTCCTTTTGGACATATGTCTTCATTTCTTTTCAGCAAATACTTAGAAATGAGATTGCTATGCCATGAGGGGTAGATAGATGTTGAACTTTTAAAGAAATTGCCAAACTGTTTTCCAAAAAGATTATATACTCCTTTATACTCCCGCCAGAAATGCAGAAGAATTCCAAGTTGCTCTACATTTTTATAAGCACCGGTATTGTCAGTCTTCTTATTTTTTAGCCATTATACTTAGGTGAAAAGGTATATCTTATGATACTGAGCATTGGTCATTTGGCCACTTATACATCTTTTCCTGTGAAATGTCCATTCAAGTACTTTTATAATCTCCCTTTACTGGATTGTTTGTCTTTTTAATTGAGAAATTTGGGGACTTTTTTATGTTCTAAATACAAACCATTTGTCAAAAACGTGCATTGCAAATATTTGCTCCAGACAGTGGCTTACTATTTTGTAATGGTGTTTTGTAAGAAGCCGGGTTTTTTAAATTTATTTTTATTCTTCTGAGATTCAGCATATCATATTTTTTCTTTTTTAGTTAGTGCTTTTTCAGTTGTAAGATATCTTTTGTCTACCCCAAGATTGCAAATATATTATGCTATGCTTTCCTTTAGGTATACTATTCATTTCAAATTAATTTTTGTATATAGTATGAAGAAAGGATTGAGTTTAACGATTTGTTTTGCTTTTCTATATAGCTCACCAGTGGTTTCAGCAGGTTCATTGAAAATATTTTACTTTCTCCATTGAATTACCTTTGTACTTTTATAAAAAACAAATTTGCTTTTTATTAGGGTCCTACAGGCACAGCTTTCTCCCAGAACAGGGGTGGTCGAGAATTTCTATGTTCACAACTTGCAAGAACAAACAAGAAAGAATAAAGCCAAAATCATTTTGAAATCCTACTCCCTTCCTGAGATGTTCCCTGATGACCATTAAGTACTTCATCTAAGAAAGGAAACATTTCAGAGAAGAAGTTATATAATGTACTAGAGAAATCTAAATCTTATGCATGTCTCACATCCTCTCTGGTGTAAATCTTGGTGTTTCTAGAAGTTTAGCAGAGGGAACAAACATTTACTGAGAGTTTATGTTTTGCCAGGTACTTAAGTCAGCACTTTAAGAACATTATCTCAATTAACACTCTTATTGATACTACGAAGTCCATTACATGAATAAGAAAACTAAGAATGTAGCACAGTTACTTGGTCAGTTGGTGGAAGAAACAGGATGTGACTCTGTACTTGCTTACAACCAAATCTACAGTTCTTTCGGACATTTCATGTGGCTGGCCATTCACAGAAGAAATCTGAAGGACATTGCCATTAGGAGACAAGAAAATAGATGGAGAATATTTCCAGTTATTCTTGACCTACAAGATTATCAATTCTCTTTCAAACTCCTTAAGTTGTTAGAGTTTTCTTCGCTTTTCCAAATTTACCACCTCAATTTTGGTCCTTGAGCTAAGTTTCAAATAATGTAATACCCTGAAAGTCACTGATGGTGAGCAGATCCCATGAATATTCTTAGGGACAAGCCCGGAAGACTCAATTCCAACAGCAAATATAGCTTTTATATATTTTCAATGGAATTTTAAAGATAAACATATATACCCTAAAGCAAATTTATTGAATGACAAACAGAATTATTTGTAATTACTTCATTCCCTGTTCATGTGCACATACACCTTAGACACTAATTATTACAAGGTTCCCTTGACAATATTTTATTTTCCCACATAGTAAATAATCTGCTGTAAATAATAATAAAATAAATAATAATAAAAAGACAATGTGCCAGTTTTACATTGTATAATAGAGTTTATGTGGTTTGTATGAATGCAGAAGAAATACAAAAGGCAGACACTTGCCCGAACATTAGGGTGTGCCAGTAAAGTTCTCTTCTGTTAATTTGACAAAATCAGTTATCATTCCTGTTATCCTTCTTTTTTTTTTTAAGATTTTATTTATTTATTTGTCAGAGAGAGTGAACACAGGCAGACAGAGTGGCAGGCAGAGGCAGAGGGAGAAGCAGGCTCCCCGCTGAGCAAGGAGCCCGATGTGGGACTCGATCCCAGGACGCTGGGATCATGACCTGAGCCAAAGGCAGCTGCTTAACCAACTGAGCCACCCAGGTGTCCCTCTTGTTATCTTTCTTGCCACATCTTAGAGTGCTGTTAGATTTTATTCGGGGAGTGTTGTATGCAGCGAAACATGTATTTATTAAAGTGCATTTATGGGGCGCCTGGGTCATTCAGAGGGTTAAAGCCCGCCTTCGGCTCAGGTCATGATCCCAGGGTTCTGGGATTGAGCCCAGCATCAGGCTCTCTGCTCAGTGGGGAGACTGCCTCCCTCTCTCTCTCTGCCTACTTGGGATCTCTCTCTCTGTCAAATAAATAAATAAATAAAATATTTAAAAAAAAATAAAGTGCATTTATGTTTTCAAATAGACTAAGCACACAACAATAAAGCTATTCCTATTTGTTACCTCCCTCTCCATGATATTTGCTGGAAACATGAGGAAAACACACACTCTCCTTTTGAAATAATGGCACTGAAGAAATGTAAGCTTGGTGCTCCATGAGCCTTCTTTGTTTTTGTTTTTGTTTTCTTTTTTCAGATTTTTTAAAAATCTATTTATTTGACAGAAAGAGAGCTAGAGAGCACAAGCAGGAGGAACAGTAAAGAGAGAGGGAGAAGCAGGCTCCCCTTTTCCCAATCATCCCCAGGAGAAATTTATGCTCCTTAGAATGAGGATCACTATGAATTTCTTTGACTTGAGAAACAGAGGGAAACAAAATGCCACCCTGATTTCAAAGGACTCACTGGGGTAGCAGAGATAAAGCTAGTTGTTCATAAGTACCTACTTTTCTAAGACAGGAAAACTTTTAAACAAGAAAAATTATTTTGGACCATCAAAGGCATTATTACAAAGAAACATTCCATTCTGGAGCTGAAGTCTAGAGGTGAAGTCAGAAGCTGTTTAATGTCCCAACATCAGGTCTGGAAATCTTTTCCAAAATTACTTTAAGGATAATAAAAGAATCTCAGTTTCAATTATAGGCTCCGAACACAGGGGTTATTTTTGGACATCTGTCTCCTCTTTGTTTAGGAGAGAGCTACCAGCACGGGTTTACACTTGATAATTCACTTTAATATCGGCGAGACTAGCCTGTCAGAAACCTTCCAACACTGTGTGATTGGAAACCCTTGGGAAATTTCCCTTTAGGGGGCCTGACAGCCCTGGAAGTACCAAATAATGATTTTTTTTTTCCTTTTTCCGGAAATAGATGTGTTGAATAACTGTAGTTATTTTTTTATGTAACATATGCTATAGTCTCTGAACTCTTTCTAAAATATAAGCTACATATCTATAATACTAAGAAAAATGTGTGATCTAAGAAATTCCTCCCTTAAAGTTCCCCTCTATTAAGAAGCCATGCTCGCCTGACTTGGGTGCTTCTGTAAAGACTGGGGAAATTTTTGCTCTATGGTATTATAAGGCAGGGAGGGAGTATCATGATTAAAATGCATGCGACCCATGATTTCTGTTCTAGATGAGGAAATTAAAAAGTCAGAAGAAAAGAGCATATTCCTGGTAAGCATCTAGTTTTTAAATAATTTTTGGAAAATAAATAAGTGATCAACACTTGGTCCAGAAAAGGGAGCTACCTCCTAAAACATCCTGGTTGGAGAGGATATGGATAAGATGGGGCATAAGACATTTTGATAAGTTTCAATAATGTAGATTCATGACATTTTGATGCTTTAAAGATCATTTATACTTCATTGGTTCCCAAACGTGGCTGACCGTAAGGATTACCCTAGACTCACTGAATCAGAATTTTCAGGGGCAGGAGCCAGGAATACATATTAATTTTTAAGTCCCCAAATGCATCTGGGATCATCTGAAGAGATGAGGAAATAGATGGATTAAATGATTTGTTGAAAGTTGCCTATCTTGTCAACAGCAAAAGCAGTTCCAGAACCCAAGTCACAAATTCTCAGAATTAAAAATATCTCAGAGAGTGTAGCATAACTATCTAAGAGTGGTCCGTAGGGTATAAAGATTTGTCTGAGGGATCTCAGACTCCAACCCCAGCTGAAGGCATTCTCAAATGCTGGCTGAGGTGAAGCCTGGAAATACGCATTTGTAACAAGCCTCTTGGCTGATCTGTAGGAGGTCAGCTCCAAGGCACAATTTAGGAAACTGCCTGTCAGTCGCTTGAGTCCCTCTTAACGATGTTCCCTCTCTTCTTTAAAGGCATTCCAATTAGGGGAAGCTTAGTACCTTGTGATACTTTCCCTTTATTGTAAGTCTACTAGGAACAGTCTTTATATTTTTTCCTGGAAATCGGCCCCCAAAACTCTATCCCACAGGATTTAATTCTGCTTTGGTGGGCCATACAAAAGGCTGGCTCCCAACACTGTATGTTATCCTTTTTAGCATTCATATCTTTTCCAAGACTCCTCTTTTTGGGGGAGATTGGGGATTGAAAATTCTAGTCATCTCTCACTTTGTGTCTTCTCTCATGGCCAAAACCCCCTTCTTCCACTGAACATTTAAAATCACTTAAAAATACATATAAATACAAATATAAATATATGTGTGTGTGTGTGCATACACACATATATCCACATATATGTATATGTATTATACAAATGTGTATATATTCGTACACATATATATATTCATACACATGTGTGTATATACATATGTGTGTGTGTGTGTATATATATGTATATACATAAGATCTCAATGACTGAAGCCGCTCCATCTTGTGGACCCCATAAGCCCCATGCAAAGCTGCTGTGTCTGCGTTTGGAACCAGAAGGGACTGGCTGCACGGGAACACAGCCAAACCTGTTTTCCAACAATTAACTTTTCTCAGCCACAGTCATTCTCTGGGACAAAGTCAAAGGCAGAGAGTGACCTCCTTCCCCCCCACAGCTTCCCCAGCCTCGAGGGTGAAAGGCAGCTCAAGTGGGCACCCCTGAGAAAGCAAGTCTGAAAAGACAGACTCGCCAGGTACCCTGTTGTTGCTGCCTTTTTTTCTTCATGGAGCTTAACCGACAGGTCTGCCCAGCTCCCAATCTCCACTCAGTACTCTCTTTTTGTTCCCTGCCTTTCCCACACTGGCTTACTTCTCTCTGTGTTTGTTTGTTGTTTGCTTAGAACAAAGTGCTTTCTTCCATGAAAGGATGGCAGCAGACACACTTCTCAGGGACTCCAGAGAGGGGGCGGAGATGGAGGACTTATTTAAAGCTGAAAATCATTCAAGGGCACGTGTAAAATGCCCTCAAGTGTGGAGGGGAAACTGGAAACCGTGCTTAATTTTTTTAAGTGTTTGAAGTTATTTGAGGGCACAGGCTCATGATAAAGGAACAGGGGAGTAAAAGGAAAGAGGAAGATCTCAGGACTCAGAGTTAAAAAGACCCCAAAGACACTAGACTCAGCTATACAGATATGCAGACCCTTCCTCAAAAGCACTGCCCTTTCTGGTTGACACCTCCCCCTCTGCGCATCTCTGCTCTGTTAATCACAAGCCATCCACCTTACCAGTCTATTCTTAAGTCTCATCAGTTGAAGCTGGAGATAATAAAGCCTATTTGTATTAGAGTGGGCTAGGTTGGGCTAGTCTTCTCAAAGATTCTGGGACCTTTTTGCCAGGCAAGCTGCATTTCCATTAAAAACAACAACAACAACAGAATAACATCTACCTTATGGAGTGATGAAAATCAAATGGGTTAATTCAACATATATGTAACAAGTTTAAAAATGCCCTCTATTTGTATTATATTGATAGAACTCTCATTCCAAATGTTGGCATTTTAAGCAAATTACTTTGTTGTGTTCATTAAGATCCAATTAAACAACTGCTCCCAGGATGTTACAGTGTTAGGATTGGGTGGACCCAATGGAAGAATCACGGTTCATATTCAGGTACCGCACAGTAGGAAAAGCCAGGTAAGCATCTCTGCTGGCAGAATTTTGTCTTAATGAGGGGTATTTCTGCCTGGGTGAACTACACATTATAGCAGCATCTGGACTTAAACTCTGCACCCAGCGGGTGTCTGTGGACACCAATGACTCCCATTCCTACCATAAGAGAGAGGAGTGAAGAGTTGAAATCAAGTGAAAAGGAAGGTGGCAGAAATACCCGTGGTTCTTGGCACTACTGAGCCTAAAGAAGGGCTGAATTGCTTCCTCATGAGGCAGCACAGATGCTAGGAACTTGCACCTGTTCGTAGGTGTGGAAAAGGAGCGGAGTGGGGGGAGGGAACAACAGAGAAACAAGAACATCAAGGGAAAAAGAGACCTATTCACGGAAGTCACTTAAACCAAAACTCTAGAGTAGGAGAATCAATAACTATTTGGGGACCAATACTCCTCACAAACTATGAGTTTTTCATAGAAAATGTCTTCCTCGGGGCACCTGGGTGGCTCAGTGGGTTAAGCTGCTGCCTTCGGCTCAGGTCATGATCTCAGGGTCCTGGGATGGAGTCCCACATCAGGCTCTCTGCTCAGCAGGGAGCCTGCTCCCCCCCCCACCCGCCTGCCTTTCTGCCTACTTGTGATCTCTCTATCTGTCAAATAAATAAATATAAAATCTTAAAAAAAAAAAAAAAAGAAAATGTCTTCCTCACTGCTCTGTTGCATATAGTAGACACTCAACAAATATTTTTTCAACTGAGTTGAAAGGGTGAACTATTATAAATATAAAATTATGAAATGTGTGCAGGATAATTTAATCATCTATGATGTACTTTTCCCTACTGCAGAAGAACCAGAAGTGTAGATGTATGTATGTGTGTATGTATACATGACACCCATCCCTAGGGAGAAGATATTAGGCTTTGTATCCTGAAATCCAGAGACCTCCACAAGAGAATTATGCCGATTTGTTTTCAAAAGCCAAGGCCTACAGAAATAAAGAGCTACAGTCTATGCATTAGGTGCAGGATATAGCCCTGAGATATGTGAATGGAAGACACAACTAAAAGGAAGTGTCCTAAGGCAGATGAAGCAAGTTAGGGTTTTGGGAGAGACTTACAAGGATGCCAGAGAGACAGGATCTTTGACCAGGTGTTTTGCAGATGTTGGAAGCCCCAACAGTGAGAGCCACAGTGGTGAGAGCTGTGATTTTGAGGCCATAGATAAAACTCCCTGGTACAGTGGGTTAGAGAAAAGGGATCAAGACAGCCTCATTAGTAAACATCTCAGCTGGGACTGTGAAGATTCATGGCCCCTCATTTCAGGGGTACCACATAAATCCTCAGATTTCTTGTGGGACACTAAAAAAGCAGGACAGCAAAAAGGATGCAAAGACTCATTTAATTTGACTTGGAAAACAAAAATGTGTCATGCTTCTGTCCATATAGTAGTAGGACAAAATTCATATACCTATGTGCAAAAGATAAGACTACACTGAAGCATTAAAGCAGTTATATCTGTTTAGTGTTATTTTAAATAATATTATGTTTTTTCATATATAAATATATATATAATGTGTGTGTATATATATATGTATATATACATATATATATATACATACATATACAGTTCTTCTCTCCAAACAGTTCTTCCCTCCACTGGCAACATCATGTCACTGAAATTGCTGAAATTCAAAATGTCTGTGAGAATCTACAGAAGTGTGTGCACGTGCACGTGTGTGTGTGGTGTGTGTGTGTGTGTGTGTTTTAATATGTATCATTTCCATTGCTCTTTATTTCTTGATGAAAATTCAGATTTCCATTTTGGTAAGATTTCCTTTCTGCTCAAAAGACTTTTTATGAGAGGAACATTCTCTTACATTGCCACCATGCAAGTCTCAAAATCAGGATATCACCACTGATACATTACTACCATCTAATCCTCAGACCCCACTCAAGCCTGCTGCATAACAAATTCCTTTCCAGTGAAAGGATGTGGTTGCAGAATCATTTTGTTGTCATGGCTCTTTCATCTCCTTCACTCTGGATCAGTTCCTTAGTCTTTTCTTCTCAATGGCACTTTTGAAGGTAAGAGACCAGCTTTGTTTCTATTTTGTTTTTTGTGGGGGGTTTGTGTGTGTGTGTGTGTGGTAAAAATGCATAACATCAAATTCACCATAGGGGAAAACATTTTTAATGTTTTCACCAATTTCCACAACTGAGATCTCCTGGATTTGAGGTATCATGTTATTCCTATATCCCTCATTGCCTAACAAGGTACCTGGAATACGATGGGTTATTAACTGCTGAGTGAAACCACTGAAAGTTAGTTAATGGGCATAGGTTAAGAAATGGTTCTGTTTTCTAGATCAGTTCCTTTATTCATCCCTCAGAACGTACTCTCTGACCACCTGCTCTATGTTGAGTCTGTTAGTAAAATGGTCCTTAACCTGAGGGGGCAGCTAGAAGCAAATCATAACGATGCTATGACTAAGGGCTATAGGAGATATGCAGGGGAGAGCTTAGGAGCAAATAAACTGCTCCCCACCAGGAAAAGGAAGTGATTCACTCTGCCTAATGGAATCAAGAATAGTATCCTAGAAGAGGACAGCGTTTGGCATGATTCTTGAGGGATTACTGCGTTTTTGAAACCAACAGGGAGGACAGAGCATGTGAAAAGCAGTTTCTTCCTATATTATCTAGCACAACCCTAAACTTCCAATTGTGTTATTGACTGACGAATAAAAGTAAAATGACTAACCCAGTAATTTGGTTAAATGAAGTGAATCCCAACTTTTGTATATTCCACCCTGATTCGAGGACCTCTGAAGATCTCTTTCTGCATGAGGACATAGTTCATGCACATTCTTGTAAAGCATAAAGGCTGCCTCTCACATATTGCCCTTGGCCTTGACATTTTTGGTTTCATTTAATTCCACTGTAATCTCCCAAACTGAGATTTCTCTGTAATGATCACAGTCTGTAACAATGCTTGAATAGACTTGTTGCCTTAAGAGTAGATTTGATTTTATTGATTTTCTTATAATGTTTGTAATTGTTTCAGTTTGTTGGAGCTTTTTTCTTTCCTTTCTTTTGTATTTCCTAATTGCTTTATCTTTAACAGAAAAGATCTGTTTGTGGCTTGTTGATCTTTGCCTTCATTAAGAATGTATGTTGCAAGAAAGGCTTGCTAAAGAAAGGCAAAACTCTATTATCAAAAATTTCATTATGCCCTCTGATATATGTTTCTCTTTCATAAAAACACTACAAGATGTCTTTGTCCTTCACTTCATGAATAATCGTACTCTTTGGAGAGGGGAAAATCCTTTATGTTCAGCATTTTGATTCCAATGTTCTGTTACTAGTGTTTAGAATAAAACATTTTAACTTGGTTATTTGATTTTCTTTGTCCTTCTTTAATGCCTCTGCATTACCTCTGTGTTTTAACAAAAGAAATGAGTAGCCATCCAAGGTCAATACAAAAACCCTGAGGTAAAGCTTTCCTTCCTATGCATGCATTCATTCAACACTTACTGAACACAAACAAAATGTCAAGTAGGTTGTCAGTTACTGGAGATAAAGAGAACAAAACACAAGTGTCCAGATGCTAAAGCTGGGTGAAACTGCAGAGGGGAATGAGGCCCATCAAAGCCTCCACTGTGATGGTACACAGCATTTAGGTTTCAACCAAGGACTCTAGAATCACACAAGTTTGAGTTTAAGTCCTGCTTTTGCTATAAAGTGAGTGACCTCAGCCAAATCACCTGACCTGAGTTTCAGATCTATCTATAAAATGTTGGTACTAGTAGTACCTCCCTCAAGATTTTTGTAAACATTAAATGAAATACTGCAGGTAAAATGCTAACCAGAATGTCGGGCATAAAGTAAGGCCTCAGTGAGTTTTAACTCTAAGATGTACTTGGATCCTCCTTCATTTACATTAACCTACAAGGCTAAATATAGAAAGTTCCCAATAAATGTCTGCTGACTAAAGTCAGTCCAAATAGTCCATCCCCAATGTAATCAGATGACATGACATCAGATATTGAATTGAGAATTTCCACCCTAAGTTAGGGAAGTTAAACGGTTATTGGAGATAAATGGGGGGAGGGGGATGAGTGCGTAACTTGTGTACTGCAGTCCAAATCTCTCACGTTAACACCAGGCTCAAGCTATTTCTATTCATATAAAGTTAAGATGATGGTCAACAAGTAGTCTGCAAATCTGCTTATAATCCGTAGTTCCAATTTCTGGCTAAGGAAAATATAATATGAATGTTGAATCAGAATATTCTTCTTGGTGCTTCAAATTGCATCTTCCATTATTCATGGCCAGCTTTAGTCCTTGTCCTTACAGTAAAATGGGCACACTTTTAGAGATACAATACAAAGGACACTGGGTACTTCTCCACCAGGCGTCACCTTCATGACAAAAGGAACTATAAAAATAATAACTTCAGAAAAAGGAGAATCATACAAATTCATAATGAAAAGTTCACAAAATTTATAACACCTTGGGGCGCCTGGGTGGCTCAGTGGGTTAAAGCCTCTGCCTTCGGCTCAGGTCATGATCCCAGGGTCCTGGGATCGAGCCCCACATTGGGCTCTTTGCTTGGCAGGGAGCCTGCTTCCCCCTCTCTCTGCCTGCCTCTCTGCCTACTTGTGATCTCTGTCTGTCAAATAAGTAAATAAAATCTTTTAAAAAATTATAACATCTTAAAAACAATCATTTGGAAGAAACTAAGCCAACAGTCTTGGGGAAGAAGAATAACCAGTTCCAACAAGCAATCAATAACTAATTATTGAGTACTTTCTAAGCATTCAGCATTTTCTGAAAGCTTATCTAAGAATAAACTTGGAAATTCTCTGCCCATGTGGGTAATGACCTTAACAGGTATCAGGTATAAGAAACGGAATAAACTGAACTCTGCTGCACCAATAAAATCGAATTATCGAAAAATATAGCTAATGTTACACAGAAATAAGGCTTCAGTACAGGACACAAAAAAGTGTTATGGACAAAATCTCTGTGGAAGTTTAGAATAAATTTGTTTAAGGCAATGTGCTTAAGGCAGATCCTGTCAAAAACAGCACATAAAAAAATGTAGATACTGACTGTGGTTTATAGAATTCTCCTTTTTTGAAGGTTGGTATTTACCATCATCCTGATAAATGCTTCTTTACAGTCTATTCATTCCTTGTTGGCCCATATCCCCCACCTCTAGTATTTATTGCATAAAGGAATGTTTCTCAGACTATTCAGAGATAAATCTCTTCATTGATGGAAGGTTTTCACACTGACTATTATGTGCCTATCTAGATTCAGCCAACAATTTATTACCAGTTGAAAAAGGAGGCAATGAGGTAAAAGACTGAATTGTTTTTATGTCCATGTCTATATTTCTTTTTTTTTTAAGATTTTATTTATTTATTGGACACACAGAGAGAGAAATTGCAAGTAGGCAGAGAGGCAGGTAGAGAGAGAGAGAGAGGAAGGGAAGCAGGCTCCCCGCTGAGCAGAGAGCCCCATACAGGACTCGATCCCAGGACCCTGAGATCACGACCTGAGCTGAAGGCAGAGGCTTAACCTGCTGAGCCACCCAGGCACCCTATATTTCTTAAAGAGTAAGAACCCTTATAAAAGAAATTCATCCTGGAACCATATGACCTACCATTCATTTGGGGTAAAGTGAGCTTCTTATAAAATATTGAAAACAGAATCAAATTCTATGAGGCTGTCACTATGTTTTACTACCAGGAGCTATTAAAATCTCCACCCAGTTACTTTCTGCCTCTTACCAGCTAAAATAATGCTGTGAGCCTCCAAATATGAGTTCCTTGGAAAACAGGTATTGGCTAGAATCAACACATAGCATTAGAACACAGGCTGTCATATGGCTCTCATTTAGGGAGAGTCTCCTCTACTGAATATGTGCAGTTTTGTTACCTTGAAGTATACAGCATGGTACAGTAGAAAGGCTATTAGAATGAGCCACACAACCTCCGTTGTAGTCCCAGGTCTATTGCTAACATACTTTGTTAACTTAACAAGTCACTTAACTTCTCTTCTCATTTTCCTAATGTAAATAATAAGAGTGTAGATGAAACAGCCTCCAGGATCCTTTTATTTAGGTTCCACATTACTTAAGTCTGTATTTACCAACCAGCGCAAATGCCCAGGCACCAGCCTGCCTCTCCACATCATATCCACTACTGAGTAATGTACATTAGGGGCTGCCTATACGTGTGCTTCAGTGAGCATTCTCCAAAGCAACACCTATCAATTGAGCAACTTCCATTTGAGAACATAAAGTTTTAACTATGACAAAGTGTGACTTTACCAGTAGTCATTTAAATTCAGTCGAATGAACAGTTACCATAGGGCTATTCTCACAATGGCTGGATAAAATAACCAGACCTTTGGCAAAAATAAACAGATTTCTCTTTTTTCTCCTGCCCACAATGTGTTAAGATGCAATCACTACCCTGAATCTCAAAGTACAGATTCTAATGTGATCTGCCAAACCATGGGTAAGAGTATTTAAGTATTAATTAGATTTTTGTGCCAAACACATCAGCAGAGACAAGCTTATCAAAAGACAAATATGTTTATCCTGACTCAGAGAGAAAAGGCATAGAAGGACAAGGAAAAGCAGAGCAAGGAAAGACGATACATCGTTTTTTCAAGTTACTGTTACTCTAACTCTTACTGTTCTGGCTCGCACCATTCCTGGCCCTTTCCATTTTCTGAAAGATCCATTCACAAGCACTAGATGGTTTTGTCTGACAGTTGAACACCAGAGAATTATACTCCATTCTGATTGTATATTTCTGCAATAAGACATATGTGGCCCAAACACAAGCCCTGAGCAAGAGGCACGGTGTTCTGATAAGTCCTCTCTTTAGGGAAGAGACAGCTCCTGCACATTATACCACGATGGGGATGTTTACCAACCTCGTGAGGCCCCCTCCCATAGGTCTAAGAATAAGGATATCATAGCAGCAATATTCCTGGTACACTGAGATCTGTAAGAAAGCATACAAAAGATTTTGGATCCTCTGGCTCCATGGCTGAACGTAATTTTATCAATTAAAAAAGTTATCTAGTTTTATTGAAGTATAATGGGCAAGCCACAAAACTGGCTGATCGTAAGGACACAGATGAATACGTATTGACAAATATATACCCATAGTGCAACCACCACTGCAATCAAGTTTGGGACACTTCCATTACCCTCAAAGGTTCCTTTATGTCCTTTTAAAGACAATCATCACCCTCCAACCCCAGAAAACCAGGATCCCCTGTTATGATGGTTTTTGTCCTTTCTAGAATTTCCTATAAATGGAGTCATCATATAGCATATAATTTTATATCCATTTTCTTTCATGTAGCATGTTTTTGAGATTAATCCATATTATGAGTATTAATATTTGTATCTCTCTTATCACTACATAATTTCATACTATGGCTATGCCAAAATTTATCTATTTGCCAACAAATGGACACTTGATTTATTTCTAATTTGGGGCTTTCATGAATAATGTGGCTCTGAACAACTTTGTAAAATTCTGTATGCAGACATATGTTTTCATTTCTTACGGGTAGATGTCAAAGAATAAAAAAAGGAGGGGCTCTGTCATTTGGTAAGTGTACATTTAACTTTGTAAAAACTGTTAAACTGCTTTCCAAAGTGGCCATAGTGTTCTTCATCCCCACTTGTAGTAAGAGTATGAAAGTTCCAGTCATTCCACATCCTTGACAAGACGCATAATTTTCAGTCCTCTTATGGGATTGCTCCGCAGTTTTAGTCTGTATTGCCCTAGTGACTAATTACACTGAGCGTCTTCTAGGTGTTTTGAGATTTCATATAAATTTTGGGATCAATACGTCAAGTTATAAAAACAATTAGTGATATTGTGATATAGATTGTATTAAATCTAGAGACAAATTTTAGGGAAATTGATATTAACAACACTGATGTTTTTCAAACCAAGAATATCATGTAATTCTCCATCTGTTTAGATCTTTAATTTATCTCAGCAAAATCTTATAGTTCGGAGTGATAAGATCTTACACATCAAAATTTATTCCTAAGTATTATCTGGTTGATGTAATTTTTGTATTTTTAGTTGCTAGCGCCTACAAATAAAATACATTTTTGCATATTAATCTAGTACCCTGTGACCTTGCTAATCCATTTATCAGTTCTATTCCTGAAGGTTCTCGAGATAAATTTGACCATGTCACCTTGAAGAAAGGTATATTTACTTTTTCCTTTCCAATATGTGTACCTCTTTTCCCCCTTTCTTTATTGTACTGGCATGGTTTTTCAGGTCAATCTTAAGTAAAAGAGGTGAGAGTGAATCTCTTCCTCTTATTCCTGATATTAGGTTGGAAGCATTCAGTTTTACATCCTTAGGCAGAATAGACTTACTGCATTCTTTGCCCTAGTCTTCACCTTTCCCTCTATTTACAATCTTTCCAATAGAATCTTACAGTATCCTATCTCTGGACCTAACCATGTGACTTTTCTTTTTTTTTTCTTTTTTTACCATGTGACTTTTCTTAAATTGTATTTATTTAAATCCTGTTGATCAAAGTGAAGTTGGGAAAAGTATTTATGCATTTCCACTTATTCTCTTGCCCTTTCTCTTATTTCAATAAAAATATGTCTTAGCCTCCTAAGAAGGAAAGACATGTGAAACAGAACCAAATTGACCCAAGCATCCTAGCCACATCAATTGTACCCCATCATCCAGTGACCTCCAGACACATGAATGAGCCCAGCCAAAAACAGGCAAACCACTGAGTCCAGCTCCATTTGACTTTAGGTTTCTGAGCAAGCCCATGTAAGGCTAACTGAGCTATGTCAGAGCTGCTAGAGCTTGCAAATACATTTATTCTGCCACTGAAATTTTACATTTGTTTTTTATGCAGCATTACTGTGCCACTAGTTAACTGACACAGTGGATTAGAATCGGCGTGTGCCAGTCCCATTTGATTTAATTTAAGAATACCAATAGTCATCAGAATTTCTTCCATATTCTCAAAGCATCAACCACAACCCTGTTCTTTCTGCAAATGTTTCAGAGAAAAGGGCATGAGCTATTAATGTCTCAGTTTCGATGAATTTTCCATATTCAGAGGCTTCCTGCAATAATATTTACAGTGTCCCTGAAAACAACATTTACATGTGTTAGGGCACAGAAAAGGGAACACATAGCATAGCTGGAGAGAAGCAGGCCTCGATAATATCAAATAAATTGGGGCATTGTTACATGCCAAGAGTGCCAGTCACCTGCCACATTTCTTCCTCCAGCTCCAAAAGCAGCCCCTCTCCCTTGTGCTCCATCATGAGAAGAGTTTTGGCAATAGAAATGCAACATTCCTCTTGCGATTTCAATTTCACAGTTGAATAAGGAACAAGCATGAACAGAGAGCAGCCTAAGAAAGGCATGACAAGCATGGCAGATGGGAAAGTCTAGTCATTTATTCTGCTTCCTTCCTCCTTCCCCTAGCTCTTTCACTTAGCACAACAAAAAAAATGAAAGTGGGCTTCAAGTCCTGATGAGGTACCCGATACAGCCTTTAACTTCCTCAAATGACTTGATTCCAATCAGGCAGAAAACATGGGGTTGGTGTCCTCCCAATAATCTCTGATTGAACTCTGCTTTAACGTTTATTTAAAGAAAAAGCTTCTTCCCCAGGTCTGTGCCACTGGAGGAGAAGAGAGGACAGTGAAAGTGACATCTGTCGGCTAGCAGTAATTAAGCAGAGATATGTCGAGTTTCAGTGCTCTAAATGGTCCTGTTAAGCCGTTGATGAGCAGTGAAATGTCTGATTAAATTTTAAGCACAGATAAATGGGCCAGCCCCACCATAGGATAAGGCTAATGGAGTAGTAGACTGAACAAATTAAACGAACAATGTGTCAGTGCTAGTGACGGGACGAGCTGGCACAAATATGCCTCCTCTAGAGTCTAAACATAGCCTCTTCTGCATGATCACAAAGAGCAGATATTCTGCAAAGGACCCCCTGGGCTTCAGAGCATGTCAGTGTAGTGAAAAATGCATTAATTTAGATATTAGCAGAGGAGAATTCCAGTTCTGGCTCTGATGCCATCATCAGACAAATCATATCACTTCTCTGGGCCTCAGTTTTCTCATATGTAACACAGGGGGTTCATTCACAGATAGTCTTAAAGCTCTAAGAAGCTAGGATTTAAACTTCTTAAAATGATTTAAGAAAAATGTGAAGTAGTGATCCACACCTTCATAGTATACTTCAAAGCCTTAAATATCATGGCAATAACTGGAGGGACAAGGTGGAGACTTATTTTTTGTGTTTTCAGGACCTCATTCCATCATTGAATCACACCAGGTTTTAAGTTTTAAGTTTTGGCTTCCATGCATATTTTTTATAACAGGCAAAGATTCTGGTAATAAACAAACTAAACATCACTATACAATTTTTTTTCTGATTTTCTGTTCACACATTTTAAGGGAACAGGCAAGTCTGAAGAGGACACAGAGATCAGAATAGAACAGAACAGTGAATTGTGCACTGATGGAAACTTGGAGAGGAATCCTTTCCTCCGCCACTAAGTCAGGAAGACCAAAAGCAGAGTGACTCATGGCCTCTAATCACAAGACTTCAGAATTTGCAAAGCACATGAGATTTCATTATCTACAAGAAATGCTGAAGATACTTGTTTCCACTCTTACTGATCAGGAAAGCACTCAATATCCAATGGAGAAGTACAGTAATTACGAAGATCTAGAACTCAATAAGACCCTAAAAATCACCAAATCTGGATCTTCTATTTGGTGTTTCTCTCATATCTTATTATCTGCAATTATGACTTCACATCTTCTTTATCCTCTTTACATTTTCCACTGCCTTCTATCCTCTCTTTCATATGAATGACTTTACCTTACACTTCATGAGAAAGTAGAAATTATTAACCATGAACTCCCACATAAACAGGTCAGCACCATCACCTTTCCTTTTTAACAAAAGAAGTTCCTCAAACCTCCTATCAGAAGCCTTGGGTCCCCTTCTCCCTTGACTTTTTCAGTAATGTTACTTCTTAAATTATTTCCTTTCTTACATCTTGCCCCCCGCCCCTGCTCATTGTGGAATCATTCCCATCAGCAATAAACATTCTTGACTACCTTTTATTACTTAAAACACTATCCACTGGGTCAGCCCATACTGCCCCCCACTAGGTACTGATATTTCTGTTAATCTTAAAAAAATTTGTGCAAGTGTGTGCACACATGCACACACATGCCATTGCTTCAATTACCATTCACACAACATATGGATGGATGGATGGATGTGTTTTACTGCTTTTTTTTACATTATGACATTTCCCTCATTTTTTTAAAGTCAGATTTTGCTTTGAGAAGGATTCCTATTGTTAAAGCAAAAAGTCCAAGAGAAAGAAACCACTGTTTGTATCAATTCTCAAAGCTGACATTTTTAGAGTATATAAACATACAATTAGTTTTGAAGGGCAGAATTGGTCAAAAAGAAATTGAATTTTCAAATTCCAGAAACTATCTCTATAGAAAATAAAGCTTTTGATCTGAAAATGAAGTCTTACCAGGAAGCATGGATTAGAGAGATAGAGGATATTATGTGAGCAAGTTTTTATCTCCCCACCTGATAGGAAGTGAAAGATGAAAGCCAATCCAAGAGGTTCTGGATAGGATAGCGATAGGAGCAAGGGAGCAGGTGAAACAGTAAATACATGTGCTTCAGCCCTCCATTTCGGGTCAAAACCATAGATAAATAATGCTGTTTAAAATAGCCATAAAATTTGGATGCAGAACAGATTAAACCTTGTTTCTTACTTCTTGCCACAGACTGGGAAAATTTCAGTTTCCTTTAAAGAAGTACCGGGTTCAATAAGCTGCTTTCTAGGTGGTAGGCTAACAGATAGTTGAGGGATAATTCTAAGAGAAATGATCAAAGAGAGTGCCACTAGAGTCCTCCTTTCTATCCATTGGCATGGATGGTATCTAGAAATTCCTACGCACTCTCATTGAAGGAAGACAAAGAGAGCTGAGTCAAGTGCAGGGCCTATAACAGAACTACCTTAAGAGGTCATGAAGCATCTGATAGTGGAAGGTGAAAGGTGGTAACTGTATCTATGCATAAGACAGAAGATGTTGCCAAGCTCTAGACCATCTGCTTTGCCAGCCAGAGATGGAGCCAAGGGGAGAGGTATGGGCCCTGACAATGTCATGACAAAAGACTGGGTGTTTCCTTAGTAGCAGACCTCAACACCAGATGCCACTGGGATGCCCAATGACCAGATGGATTAAAGGACATCTCCATGAAATTTACCAAGGATTCCCAGGACAGTGCAGTAAGTTAAACATGATCAGTTGACCCTTTCCCACATTTGGCCATGAGAACACATGTATGCATCTACACTAAACCGGCAACTTGTCTAGAAGAAAAGTAAATTGATGTTGGAGGGTTGAAAATGCAATAGGCATATCTATTGTGCTCCATTCTCATATCACCAACTACTAACTTGACGTCTTTACTTATGTGTCCCAAAGGCATCTCAAACTTATCATATCCAAATAGAAATGCTTGACTTTCCCTTCCTGCTTTGCTCCTCTTTCAGATTTCATCTTCTCATTAAATGACAAATAGCACTTTGTGAACCCACCTATTCATACACTTCAGAGACATTCTTGAAACTTTCTTTATTCTCATTCTTAGAAATTTCACAAGTGAATCTACTGCTCTCTGTTTTCTACTGCCACCTCTCTGATCCAAGCCAACATCATCTCTTGTCTGGGCTACTGTTCTCAATAATGAACTTTGGGTATTTTATTTTATTTAAATGTGGGATTTCCAGATAGGCGTGGTAGAATTTAAAAATACATAGCCCATTGTAACTGAGAAACTGAGAAAAGATGTATGGGAAAGAAATCAGACTTCTACATGATGGAAACATGTTGGAAAAACAAGCAGATCACAAAGAACCAATCAGTCAGTGCCAAAAGAGAAGAATGCTGTTGAGAAACCAATCAATTCAGCTATCTGTACTATAAACACCCCTGGAAGTTCATGAGTAACAAATAAGAGCAGTGGCATGGTGGTAAGTGTTAAGCAACTAGCTCTCCTATAAAAACGAACAAAAGCACTGACTTGTACCATTTGCTGATTTCCAAGATGCAAATATTCTGTGGTCAAGTTTAAGTTACTAATATGATGTCATTGGCTGCAGACTTGAAAAGAAATGTACACAAAGTGTTTGGGTGGCTTAGTTGGAAAAGCATGCAACTCTTGATCTTGAGAGTGTGAGGTTGAGCCCCACGTTGGGAGCAGAGATTACTTAAAAATAAATAAATAAATAAATAAATAAATAAACTTTAAAAAAAAGAAATGTAAACAATCTGTTAATACAGATTACAGAATCCTTAAATGATGTCCATGGAGCACAAAATGTACGGGTTATATACTTTTTCCCAGGAAGATCCTCAGACATTTGTTCTAGCAAGATGAAAGAGGATCCTGAAAACAGTGACTCTATCTCTGGTTAAAAGTGATGGGAAGTCCTAAGAAAAGAGCTGTGCAGCAGATCTAAAGACCGAGTCTAGAATAAAGCAGGAAGTAAGAGACCCCAGGAAGTAGCACTTGAAGAAAAAATTGAAAGGAACCAACATATTTTGGTGCTTAATAGAAATTACACAGCTTGGGAAAAAAATGGGTTTGGCATAAAAGAACTAATGATAGAGGTAGAAAATTAATAGAGTAAATGAATGAAGAACTTATTAATGCCAGGTAACATGAATAGCTGTGCACAAAAAAAGAAATGTAGTCAGTGAACAATACTTATTTAGTAAACAATGAGTAGTTATTTCAACCATGTGTGTGTGATATTACTGTACTAGGTAGAAACCACTGAGGAGGGTGGTGATGCCAGTATCATCCTCCATAGTTGAAACACAATATATAACCTCTAAAGGTGGAAATAAAAAAGAAGGAACAATTGAATTAACTTGAGAGATTCCCTCTTGAAGAATAAAAGAAGTGAGAGAGGGTGCTATTTTACTCTGTGGAAGCTTTGTCAACAGTATGTGTGATGCTGGGGTTAAGAGCATGGAGTCTGGCATCACACTGCTTGAATTTATCACTCTGAGCCTAACAGCTATATGATCTGGGTGACATGGAGATAACTATAGTTTAACACTCTCAGCCTCAGTTTCTTCAACTTTATAGTGCAAATTGCAAGACTATGCATTCCATAAAAGTAAATGTGAGGATTAAATGAGATAACATATGTAAAATGCCCAGAATGATATTTAGTACATAGTAAAGAATCAATAAATATTAACTTTTACAATTACTATTTGGCATTTTAAAATTACATAGCCAAATTACTTATAAGTGTAAAAAATAAATTAAAAATAATAAATATGATGGGTTGTAAGGCTTCAAATGATGTAGGCTCTATAGAACAAAGTTTATGAATGGTAGGGTCTCATCTGAGGTAATAGTTTGGGTTTTGTGGGGGAGAACATGAGAAAAACTATAAATATGCAGGGTTTTGTTTCTTGGAAGGGAATGAGAAACCCTGTAATCAGAGATCTTCCCAGGGGAAAAGTTTAAGAAGATCCTAAACCATTCTTCTTCCCAAGTTTAAAGTCATTAAAATTTATCTAAGTGTGTTGACTTGACCGTGATCTAAACCCAAAAATACAAAAGGGCAATCTATCCCCTAATATGAAGAATCACTGTGAAGGAAGAAGATGGTGGCACTGTAGGCAGGTTGGTACAGAAGAGAATAATAGTTCTGGCTTCATGAGAAGTCAGACACCAGAACCTGTCCTGCAGAAGCCCATCCTAGTTATCAACTTCTACTCTCCAGGACTGATGCTGTTAGTTCACCTAATCAGCTTTATCCTTGAGAATCCATGTTAATTTTGGAATGGGGCACACTTGGCTGAATGAGACAAAATAGACTTTCTCTTGTGCCTTAAATTATCAATAAAACATAGGTAGTGTTAGAAGTAAATGGAGGAAGAGGCTCAGCTTCAGGAACGTGCCTTTACATGTAACAGGTGACAGAATCAATTAGACACATGTTTTCTGGGGCCTGTGATAGAACCTCTGCTGGGAACCCAGGTGTCTGGATTTGGTAACATAAATAAAGATATGGGACGGTACTCTCAAGGTGCCACTTTCATGGAATAGCAGAAAAGTTCTCTAGTCTCAAGGTTATATCAGAGATTAGGAAGCAATAATGATTCTTTGCACATGAGTGAGCCTCTGAAAGATTATTTTTTTAACAAAAAGACAGAATTTATGGAAATAACTAGAGTTGGTTACAACCAAGTAAGTAGAGTTTGAGTTTTCTGTTTGAGCCACTACCCTGAGACAGTATTCTAATTCCAAACTTGAAGACAGAACATCCTATTTCAATATACTTATCTCTGTTGTGAGAAAAACAAATCAGGTGGCTCTTGAATGTATCCTAGGCCCTGCCTTACTTGTTGTAAGTAGAGAAACTAGAACTGTGGATTTATTTTTTCACTGTTTTGTTGTTGTTGCTGTTGTTGTTACTGTCATTGTTACCTGGCTTGGGCTGTCTCTGGACTAGTGCATCCCACCCTAGGGATTTCAGTTCTCCATTTGCAAAGTGAAGAAAATGAATGGTTGTCCCTTTCTATCTCAGAAGAACACTGAAAGAAATGAGGAGTGCATTACATCAAGCAGCATAAACAGCTGTAATTTTCCAAGCATTTATTAGGAATTCAGCACTGGGCTAAATATTTCATATATATTATCCCACTTCACTCATTCCTTGCAAAACCCTGTGAAAGAGCTATTATTAACTCCAGGTGAAAGATATCAAGACTCAGAGAGGATATATAATTTCCTCAGAGAACAGCACTAGTATTCAAGGCTCTCTGAATCCAAAGACAACTACCCAAATCTCACCCTCATGGAGCTTCCAGGGGATGAAAACCATATAAATACATCATTGCGATTTTTTGTCTTTCATTGTGTTAAAGCACCATTCTTGTTTAGGATCCTCTGATTCTCCTGGATCACACCCACAAGAAAAATTTACTCACAAGTATTACCTCTGCGAAATGTCAGCATTTGACTTAATTGGAAATCTTTAAATCAATTTTTAAAATGTGTGACATATTTAACCCTTTAAAGTTTGGAATTCTGATATAAGAAAAATATCTACTTAAGACCACTGTCCTTGCACAGTTATTTATATGGGCTTTTCTTCATATGCATATGGTTATATGGTCACCATACACATGTAACAACTTTGCTAGGTGGTATTATTACCATTTTTTTAATGGCTTTATAATATTGCTTTGGACTGTCATGCCAGAAGTTATTTAGCCAACTCCATAAAGAAAGGTATTTTATGCACTGGGTGTGGTGCATAAACAATGAATTATTATACTGAAAAAAAATTAAATTTAAAAATATATATATATAAAGAAAGGTATTTTATTTATTTTAAACTGTTCACTATTATAAATAATTCAAAATAAACATCATCTTTTTTTTTTTTTAAGATTTTATTTAATTATTTGACAGAGAGAAATAACACAAGTAGGCAGAGAGGCAGCAGAGAGGGGAGGGGAGAAGTAGGCTCCCTGCCTAGCAGAGAGCCCGATGTGGGACTTGATCCCAGGACCCTGGAATCATGACCCGAGCTGAAGGCAGCAGCTTAACCCACTGAGCCACCCAGGCATCCCCAAAATAAACATCATCTTATACATTATTCCAAATATATTTTCAGTTAGATATTGGCATGCTAAACATTTTCAACTTAACATAATGTGAAAGTGAATTTATAATCTACAAAATGTTCATTTTCTCACCAATATACAAAAATACTTTCTTCTTTAATCAGTCAGCATTTGTGTATTAATACCTATTACAATAAGATCCTGATTATATTTTCATGGTGTCAGATGCTGTACTACAAACTTAGCATATATTCAATTTGGCTCTATGAATAGCCCCATTTCACCAATACCCTATAAGCAAATATCCTCAGGGTTTCCCTAATCACAAATTATCATACAAATCATACCTCCCCCCCAAAAAGGGACATAAAAAAAGAAGCATGACTCTCGGGCCTGTCATCCAATCTCCTTTAAGTACTTAGAGTTTAATGAGGCACTAGGCACATGGGCTGGCACTCATATCCACGACTATAGCAAAACATACCCAGGGAGCTGTGAAGCATGTGCTATGGATAAACTGATGTCTAGGGCCCATCTTTACAACTCTGTTTTCTGCTATTTGGTCAGGGATCCTGGACATGTGTGCTAGAAACTAAGCTGCCCCCTGTGCTGACAAGCAGTACGAGTAACAAATGAGCCCATCACTGCTCTACAGCAGAGGAGACAGGTTAATCCTTTGTCACATCCCAGTGCATAGTGTCCTCCTCCTTGTTCCAATTACCCAGGAAGTGATGCCACTTTCTCATCCACAGCCTTTCAATACCTGCTGACATGTATTTAGGATATGGCTGGATCTGTGAGTCTTAAGCACACTGTGTTCAGAAATTCTCATGGAAAATAAAAGAAGCAAAGGCATATAAGAGACTGAAACCCAATACTTTCTAGACTCAGATGGCACCCATTTAAAAACCAGAGGAAGAGCTAAGATGAGTGGAGATTCTTTTTCAATCAAAATATGTATTTGAATCCAGAAATAAAATAATTATTGAAACAGAACTGGTCATAGAACATAGAATCCCATCATTAGCCAACATCTTGATTTTACTAATCAGGAAATTGATTTCCTAGGGATCATAGCAACTTGCCGAAACTAGTCTGTGGCACAATCCCTATGGAAGGTACGCCCTGAAACATCATTAGCCTTTTTTTATCATTAGCAATTCAGATTTCCTCATTTTAAATAGCTTTTTATTCATTCAACAAATAACTTTTGAGTGTCTTCCATAAAATTACTACACTAGGCACTAGGGATTCAGCCAGGGTTGAAATGTAATGATGCTGGGAATGCAAAATCAAAAGTCATGGTTTGGCAAGGAGATAGGCTTACAGACTGGTAATTAAAATGCAGTGTGATGAGCAGAATCAAAACAAATGGAACCCACAGAAGTGCGCTCCAGAGTCTGCCTGAGGGACTCAGGGGGATCTTCTCAGAAGAGGTAGCCCTTGAACTGACTTGAGGGATGAACAGGAGTTAACAAGGAATGAAATAGGGAAAAGCATAGGAAGCAGAGGAAATATTATATAAATGGGATGGAGTATTTGAAAAGCTACATACAGTTTGACCTATGTCTTCACCTCTGATGACACACTACCTTATTGATACTTCCTTATTTTTGGTTTCCATGGCACCTTGCTAGTGTCCTCCTTCTCAGCTTGACTGTCAGCATTCCTAAGGGCTCTGTCCTCAGCCTTCTGTATTTTCTCTACACACCTACACACTGCCTTGGCTTTCACTGCCTTGTATTTATCTCCCAGGACTCTCTCCTGAGCTCCAAATGGACAAATACAACCATATAATGGAAATATTCACTTAAATGTAACATAAACACCTCCAACATTAAAGTCTGAAAATATTTCCAACATTTCCTCTACAAAAATTCCATTCCCACTCCTTTGTTACCTCAGTAAATGGCATCAACTCCAAGATAATTACCCAAGAAAAGAAACCTCAGTATCGTTTCTGTTTTCTTTCCTTCACTCCTCACATTTAATCTGTCACCAAATCAGCCAAAATTCTTTGTGACATCTATTACACTGCCCTGTCCCAAGCCAGTAACAGAATCCATATGTACTACAGCAGAAAATTTAATTAGCCTTCATGCCTCTAGTTGTATCACCATCTAAAACTATATCTATACACTAGCTTAATTTCTGAGAAGCAGAACTAATCATGTCACTCACTCCCAAATACTTAAAATTCTTTGGTAGATTTCCAATTACCTTAGCTCCAATTCCAATTTCTATGATCTGACCTCTACCTATGTGTCCCACCTTATCTCTTACAATTACCTCTTTATCTTCTGTGATCCAGTGTTATTCTAACCTGCTTATTCTGCTCTATCATGCCAGATCATCACTCTTATTTCTCCTACTATCTGGAACATATTTCCTTTCTTCTACTTTTCATATTTAATATGTTCTATAACTTTAGGTTTCAGATTAAATTTAACCTACCCAAAAATCCTTTCCTGACAATATCTTAACTCCCCTTCCCCTATCCTAGTATTTACCAGATTTTGTGAAGTTGTTTCAAATGTTTAGACTGATTTCTGCCTCATTTCCAGCCAATCAACAGCTTTCTGTTGCTATGGATTAGTTTGCATTTTCTAGAATTTTATATAGATAGACTCAAACAATAGGTACCCCTTTTAGTCTGGCTTCTTTCACTCAGAATGATTTTTTTTTAGACTTTTCTATGGAGTTTTCTGGCATCCACACATTCATACCAAAAAAAGGGTGGGGGGGATCAAGAGAAATACAAACTTGCAGATGATTCAATATTAGAGCTAATCAAAAACTGCCTTTCAGATTTTTTATTAATATATTTAAGAAAAGAGTGGAGAGTTTTGGCAGAGATACACTATCATTAAAAGTAGGAGATCAGAATAGCTTGGCACAGTTGAAGTGTGGATTAATTACACTTCTAAAAGTCCATAGAAAATGTCCAGATTTAAACATAGAGAAAAATAACCATAAAGGGAAAAAAGAAACATATGGATACAGCAAAAAAAAAAAAAAAAAACTTTAACACACATGTAATTGGAGAATGATAAGCAGTGGACTGTAAAAGAGGTTAAGAAGTGATTGTTCAAGAGATAATGATCAAGAATTTTGTGAAATCCCTGAAAAACATCAACTCATGAGGCACCTAGGTGGAGCAGTCAGTTAAGCATCTGACACTTGGTTTCAGCTCAGGTCATGATCTCAGGGTCCTACACTTAAGCCCTGAGTCAGGCTCCATGCTCAGCATAGAGTCTGCTTGAGATTCTTTCTCCCTCTCCCATTGTCCCTCCCCACCATGCATGTGCTCTCTTTCTCTCAAACAAATAAATAAATCTTAAAAGCAAAAAAACTCAACTCACAGTTTGAAGAACCATAATGAAACCCAAGCAGAATAAATATAAATAAAACCACACTTGGATATATCATAGTTGCCAAAAAGTAAAAACAAAAAAGAAAATCTTAAAAGCAATCAGCGATAAAAATGAATTAATTACACAGAAGCAACACTAAGAATTACAGATGACTTCTGGACAGAAATGGTAAGATTAAGAAGACAATGGAATAACATTATTAAAATATTAAAAGTGTCAACTTAGAATTCTACACCCACTGAAAATCCTTCAAAAGTAAGAACTGAACACAAAAATTTCCAGGAAAAAAAAAAAGATAGAGTGAATTACTTAGCAGGAGTTCCTCACTAACAGCAATACTAAGAAAACAGTAATTTTTCAGGAAGAAGGAAAATTATCTCAAATGTAAGTAAGGAAATACAATAAGAAATTAAAGTAGCATTAAATATTAATATGTAGATAAACATGAAATCTTTATAATGCACAATAATAGCAATGTCATGTGGGATTTATTATATACATAGAATTAAAATGCAGGATGACAATAGCACATAAAATAGAAGAGAGTAAATGTAATTAAAGGTTTGTAAGATACACCCAGAAGGGTTAATAAAAATACTAATTTATGTTAAAGTATAATGACTCAAAAATGCATGTCATAATGTCTCTAAGGCAAACATTAAAAGAAATATAAAAGACTGTATTAATAAGCCAATAGAGGAGAATAATTTAAAAAATAATCTATAAATTTAACAGGAGAAAAGATAAAGGAAAGGAATCATATAAAGTATGAGATAAATAGAAGACAAGTGGCAAATGATATTTATAAACACAAATGCATCACTAATTATATGGCATATAAACGGACTGATATTCCAACTAAAATACTGATTTAAAACACCATTCGATTATAAAGTGAAACAAAAGCCCCTTTTTAGAAGCATGCAAAATAAGGAAAGTGTTTCCCACTTTCAACCATATGATATGGTCAGTCAACCATAGAAAACTTGGAATAAGATGAGAAAGTTGATGACCAAAGCAAACCATTTGTCTATTGTAGAGTACAACTATTAAATAACTTATTGCAGGCTTTGGGGCTACCCAATACAGGACTAGAATTTTGACTTCATATTACCAGCTGTGAGACCTTGAGCAGGTCTGTGACAACATCTTACAAAAGCGGTTCAATGGATTTAACAAGAGTTAGAGTCTGTTTAGAATACTCTGATAGATCATAGGAGCACATAAAATCACATGGGGATGGTTCAAATGGGGCAGTCATTTACTCTCCATGGTAACTAACATAAAATCACAGAAAAATGTCATTGTGAATGAGGACTAGAAAAAAAAAGTTTAGATAGATGAGAGAAGCGAGAGAAAGAGGAAGAGATTGTCAGGGACAGAGAAAATGAGGATTGGTTTCAAACATTAGCTCAAAGTTAAAGATAAATACTGTAAACTGCAGGCGGTGATTTGTGATTGAGTTACTTCTCACAAAGAAAATGCCTGATTTTCTTTCTGATGAGTAGCAGCAAGAATTGATTTAATATTATTACATTTATTACTTACACTACAACCTTTTATTGGTATACACTCAGTGCTGGGCACTAGGCTAAACATAGAGTCAATGTAAGAGATAGACATGAAGACATGACTAGCATACAGGAAAGAAGCAGAAATCATATCATTAAAGACATAGTTGGAGAGAGACAGGACTTCAAGTCTTAGAAAAGTCATCACCTTATTATGAATAAGTTCTAGTTCTCAGAAAGTCCTGTGATTGCTCAATATTACCCATTAATTGTGACTACATTTAAATGATGGGAAAGTCATAGGAAGCTTGATTATAGATCTATATCTAAGCTCCATTCACCAAATTAGCTCTAATCGGTAATAAAGCTGAGATTTTATTTCCCAAAACTGAATAAATTACTCTAAGGAGTGAATAAACACAGAGAAGTCCAGGGAAAATGCTGAAGATAGACTATACTACAACTAATAAAAGCATCTAACATTTATTGAACATTCATTATATGCCAGACCAGTGCTAAGAATTTTATACACACACACACACACACACACACACACACACACACACACACACACATTCTTCCAGGAAAGATATTACTAATTACTAGCCCTGTTTTTCAGAACACAAAACTGACACTCAGAGATATATTCAGAGATGGGATTTCACTCAGGGGCACACAGCTCTCTATGCAATGCTATCATCCAATGGTATTATGAAGTTTATCTTGTCCCAGAAGCCTGTTGATGCTGTCATATCTGAAGGGTCATGTGTCATGATTATTAGCTGAAGTGTTTTAAATATATATTCCATGGTAAGTGATTTTGGGGGGGGGGGGTGAGTCCTCCCAAGAGAAACCTATAAGAAAATGAGGTAAACGAGAATACAGCAGAAGAGGCAGCCTAGAAAGACACAGTTTCAGGTGAAATCTGGCCTCGGTCTGGTTTTGTAGAGAGGTCTGAAGCATGAATGTCCCCTATAGTTGTCTCATTTTGAAGGAAAGGGGCCAAATTTTTACCACTGTACCAGTAAGTCCATGGACACAGGACATTCCCTGGGACAGAATACAAGGAGCACCACAACTAGAATGAGTCAATCAAGGGTTACAGAATGCAAAATTTAAGAAGGTACTCACTCTCAGAAGCTGCTTCTGAACGTATACAACCTCTAGAATGAGTATCTCCTTTATTTTTTGCCTCCAGATGCCCTGCCGTGTCACTGTCATCCAGGCCCTATCTACAATTTCCTAGGTATTTACAGACAAGGTGATTTCTGTCGGCAAAGGCAAAGGGCAGCTCTCCAAAGAAGGATGCCTGTGTGATCCATTGGCAGCCAATATTTCAACAGCTGGGAGATGGCCATACCAGCTCAGGAAAGGGGATCTATGTAGGGCACCAAGAGTATCCATACATTCTACCTCTTTTACTGCTCAGAGCCACTTTCACCTTGTATTCAGTTTATTCCATCCAGACACAGATTATCTAGGATTCTGGCTGGTCAGAATTTCTGGATAAACTTACATGCAGAAACTAGATCCTGAGGTAGTCATTGACACCCATCATCTTTTATCACACAGAGATCCCTTTCACCTCTGCTGGTGGCTTACCTGGGTGGAAGACCTCTGGGTCTTCCTTCTGGATCCCTCTTCCCTGAGTGTTCTGAGCACTTATTTATCATGTCCTTCTCAGACTGCAGTTGCTACACTTACCATTTATATCTAAAACTTGACATGATAGCGCCAATAATATGCCATATTTATGCCTCCCAGCTCCCATGCAATGGTAGAAGCCTTACTTACTCATGGTGATCAGGGTCAATTTCCTCTTCAAAATTGGTAACTGCATCTCTCCCTGCTGATTTATTGGCATGAGAAGCCCAATGTGACCAGACAACAGCCATAACTTTAAGTTTACTGAGACTTTCAATAGGCCTCGTGTTGGAAGCATCTCCCTACAAGGCATAAGAACTCTGTATCTACAGAGCTTAGAGTTGTTGGGATGGGAAAAAACAAATTCCCAAAGTAGATCACTGGGAGTGATACAATGGCTGTTGGTTTAAGGGGAGATATTATGTGTGCTCTCTCCAAGCTGCCCCACAGCTATATCTTCAAGGGACCATACCACTGCTTTATCAGGCCAATAGTTTCTAGATGGTGTGGTGTCACAGGTCCAGTCAATCTGAACCCATGTGATGTATGTATCTTCATTACTGTAATGTGAATCCTTTAGTTCAAGTTTATGCCAAGTGGGTAACTGGTCTTCTCCAGGGAAGGTACAGTATTAAAGACTCAGTACTCAGTGTTAGTCTCTGGGACTGGAAAGTTGATACTCGGCAATGCCAGTAACTAGATCAGTCTTGGTAAGAGGAAGCCCAGACTCTGACCTATGCAAATCCTCCATCTCTATCACTGTAGCTTCTTCTTTCATTAGTCCACTGTGCAGTCAAGGGGTGACAGAGACCAACTAACATCTGTGGTAAGTCATGTTATATATATTCAGTTTTTTTAAAAATTCTGCAATAGATACTTCTATGGCAAGCATTAATGTGGAATATAAAGATCCCCATAATTTTTATTTGCTCTCTTAAGTTCAGCCGCATGACATTCTCCTGGACCTCCTTGTCACAGATCTTCCAAACTTCTCTTTCAGGTTCCTAATCAACCAGGAAAGCAGTTCATCACAGCACCTCAGTCTGTGAACTTCTTCATCCATACAGAGTGGATGACCAAGCACACTAAAGTTCTTCCACTCTTCCCTTTGGGAGGATTTCCACTCACTACTATTTTAGAGGGCCACTCATGAGTAGGACTATCCTGAAACAACATTCTATTTCCAGTTTATACTGAAATACGAGGGCCAACTTCTGTATAAACCAAGCAATTTGTTTGTTTGTTTCCTCCTCTATCAGCTTATCATAACTCCCTAAGAGGCCACAGGCTTGAATCAAAGTTAGGGTCATCAGTGCAACAAAAATGAGTGACATGGGAGTCAGGGCCACCTCTTGGGTACACTAAACCTTAGACTTGGTGGGTCTGGGTCCACTAAATCTTAGACTTGGTGGGTCTAACAGCATGCAGTTTGTGATGAACACAGCTGGTTTCACACTCACTTGATTCCCCATGGTCACATAACTGGCTTCTACCAGAGCCCAGTATCATTCTAGCAGCTACTTTTTAAATAGGGTAGAGTTCTTTTTTGCAGATGGTAAGGCCTTACTCCAGAACCTTAGGGGTCTATGCTGTAACTTTCCTATTGAGGTTTGGCAGAGATACCAGAAAGCATCTTTGCTCAGCACATATACCTCTGGTAATGTGGAATTCTCTGAGCCATATGGCTCTAGTGACAAAGCAACAACCTGTTACAAAGGATTTTCCTACTCTGAGCCTCATTCAAAATAATTAGCCTTCAATATCACCTAATAAATGGCTGAAAACAGTATTCACAACTGCAGAACGTGCTCCTTCTAAAACCTGAAGAATCCTGGTCATCCACTCAGGTTAATCTCTAAGTTTCAGGAGAATAAAAGTTGCCAAGGAGGCCATCTGAATTTCCACACATCACTTTAAATCGGTGATTCACAGATAAGCACTTGTAATTTTCTTTCTTCAGTGAATCAGTGGTGATTTACACCACCACCCAATTCCACAATTTCTATGGTTATTGTTTCCATGAAATTCCAGTGAGGGTGCCAAAACTAATGTATGTCCTTCTACATGTATCCTATCCCAGTTTCTCACAGGTGGAAACCTAAGCAATTTTAGTGCTGCAGCACTATGCCAGGGTCCATCAATAATCCACCTACCACCTGGGATGGGGTCCTCCCTGCCATTCCATCAGCAGATGATCCAACTCCAGAATCCCAGTCTTGAAAGTTGGCTTTTTAGGATCACTCCTGGTCTTACATCAGATTCTCTAGAAGCAGAGTCTGAGATGGGGTTTTGTGTATATGATTTACTGAGAGAATATCCTCAAAAGAAAACTATAAGAAAGAACAGGAAGACACATCAGGGCAAGAAGCTCAGCAAAGATGTGACTGTGCTGAAATCTAAGCATCAGACTGATCCCTTGGTGAGCTCTAGAACATACATACACCTACAAAGCTGTTCCCTTTTGAGGGACCATATACTTGTATATGGATGTGAGCCTTTATGAGCCAAAATCCTCAGCAATTGGAAAATAAGTCCACCAGCTTAGTAAAGAATATCTGGATGGGCCACCAAGAGTCTACTGCAGAAAACATGAGTTCCATTGACTCTACCCTTGAGTCAAGTAATCAACTACTCTGCTGGCTACCAGACTAGACTGCCACATGCCACCTTCACCATACTTCCCAAACATCACCCACTCATTGTATTGTCTGGTACTGCCTTGTATCAACCATCTTTAGACTCTGCCACAACCTGAGAACATGCCTCTTCAACCAAAAGAGTGCCTAGATATGAGTCATGGGAGGTCATCACACACACAAAAAAAAATTGTAGCCCTCTCCTCTTTAAATTTGCTTGATGGGGAGACCTTTTTAATTGCTTCTAAGTGCAAACTCTGGTGGACTCTAAGAGTTTTCTCACCTTTGTTAAGCATAATAGAAACTCAAATACCCAATCCAACAGTCAAAATTACAAATTTGCTGCTATAAACATTCGGGTACACGTGCAGCAATGTCCACAATAGCCAAGTTATGGAAAGAACCTAGATGTCCATCAACAGATGAATGGATAAAGAAGATGTGGTATATATATACAATGGAATACTATGCAGCCATCAAAAGAAATGAAATCTTACCATTTGCGACGACATGGATGGAACTAGAGCGTATTATGCTTAGCGAAATAAGTCAACTGGAGAAAGACAACTACCACATGATCTCCCTGATATGAGGAAGTGGAGATGCAACGGGGTGGGAGTTAAGGTGGTAGGAAAAGTAAAAATGAAAGAAGATGGGATCGGGAGGGAGAAAAACCAAAAGAGACTCTTAATGTCATAAAACAAACTGAGGGGGGTGGTTGGGTGAGGGTGGTGGGGTTACATTATATGTTTAAATAAAGCTTAAATAAAGTAAAAAAAAAATTACAAATTTGCTGTATAGTTCAAGATTTTTCCTTTCCTCCATTTTTTGCCCTGAATTTGGGGAATTGGATGTGGTTGGTTTCTCTTTACATGTTAATGCTAAGAAGGGAGGGAAGGTAAGAAGGTAAGGCAGAAATATTCTTACTTGGCTAGTACTCTAGTGGGTTTCTTTGTACTCTCTAAGCTCACTGTATATAAAAGCTGTCTCTTTCTCTGAGAGGTGCTTTCAAGGGTTTTTTTCAAAAACACCATGGAAATTTTCTTAACTGCAATTTTCTTGACCTTGACAAATAAATCATATTTCAGCTGCTCACTTACTCCTTTGTCAGTCCTTAGGAATCTGGTGGCAATGTCAGCCTTAATGGGAATCAAATCCCAGCTCTCTCTGGCATCTGGCCCATGGAAAACACACTCTCATTCTTTCCTCTAAACCACAGGAACATAGGATGTTCCCTGTGCTATGATAATACTCCTTTACTCCATTTCAAAGCAGGTGGCTGGCCACACTCTTGTCTTTTAGATTTCTCAACTAGTTTTTAGAAACAGGCCACTGTGTCTTCCAAACCAAAGAGGGCACCTGTTAAGCACTGACCATTCAAACCATTGAAGTCATTAGGTATGGGATACAAGTAGGGACCTTGTAGCTTGCTAGGGATGAGTGATGGGATTCAGAGCACTACAAAAGGTTTCTCCAGGGTTCCTCTTTACAAAGTTTCTCTCCATTTTCACTTTTTTTGTCTTGTTTTTATAAGCTCTAAAGTACATAATCCTTTACCCCAAGAGTTCTTTAATCAGCTCCTTGGCTAAATCTTTCAAAAGTGTATTTGCATCTTGCACTTCTAGTAGTATGGTGCCCTCTGTATCTCAGCGCTCTGGCAGCACTTCACCCACTGTCACAGCTGGGTTTAGTTCCAGGTTTGATCTCTTCAGCTCTCTCTCAAAGTTGACATTCTAAAAATCATGCTCTTGGGGCACCTGGGTGGCTCAGTGGTTTAAAGCCTCTACCATCGGCTCAGGTCATGATCCCAGGGTCCTGGGATTGAGCCCCGCATTGCGCTCTCTGCTTAGCAGGGAACCTGCTTCCTCCTCTCTCTCTCTCTCTCTGCCTGCCTCTCTGCCTACTTGTGATCTCTGTCTGTCAAATAAATAAAAAATCTTTTTTTTTTCTACATATGAAGGTTCACACTTTCTTTTGTTTGTTTGTTTGTTTTCTTTTTATTTAAGCTTTATTTAAACATATAATGTAACCCCACCACCCTCTCCCAACCCCTTTCCCCCCCACCCCCCTCTGTTTGTTTTATGACATTAAGAGTCTCTTTTGGTTTGTCTCCCTCCCGATCCCATCTTCTTTCATTTTTACTTTTCCTACCACCTTAACTCCCACCCCGTTGCATCTCCACTTCCTCATATCAGGGAGATCATGTGATAGTTGTCTTTCTCCAGTTGACTTATTTCGCTAAGCATAATACGCTCTAGTTCCATCATGTCATCGCAAATGGTAAGATTTCATTTCTTTTGATGGCTGCATAGTATTCCATTGTATATATATATACCACTTCTTCTTTATCCATTCATCTGTTGATAAAGGGCTAGTATCCAAAATCTACAAAGAGCTTAGCAAACTCAACACCCAAAGAACAAATAATCCAATCAAGAAATGGGCAGAGGACATGAACAGACATTTCTGCAAAGAAGACATCCAGATGGCCAACAGACACATGAAAAAGTGCTCCACATCACTGGGCATCAGGGAAATACAAATCAAAACCACAATTAGATACCACCTCACACCAGTCAGAATGGCTAAAATGAACAAGTCAGGAAATGAGAGATGCTGGCGAGGATGTGGAGAAAGGGGAACCCTCCTCCACTGTTGGTGGGAATGCAAGCTGGTGCAACCACTCTGGAAAACAGCATGGAGGTTCCTCAAAAAATTGAAAATAGAGCTACCTTATGACCCAGCAATTGCACTACTGGGTATTTACCCTAAAGATACAAACGTAGTGATCCAAAGGGGCAAGTGTACCCGAATGTTTATAGCAGCAATGTCCACAATAGCCAAGTTATGGAAAGAACTTAGATGTCCATCAATAAAAAATCTTTTAAAAAATTTTAAAAATCATGCTCTTTCCCAAGTTCTCCATGGGATGATTCAATCCAATCATTTCATCTCTCTTAAGCACAATCTTAATAGCCAGCTATTGACCGAAGATCAATTTAAGGCTCTGTCATTTATTGGTTGTGTGATCTTAGGTAAGTTACTTAGCCTCACTGACTCTCATTTGTAAATGCCTGCCTTGGAGAGTTACTGGGATGATTAAATGACATAATAGTTATAAATGCCAGATACCTAGTAGAGGCTTAACAAATATTAGGGTCTCTTGCCTTGATCCAGAATTTTCCTTCAAGTTGTTAATTGAGATTTTTGCCACATAGAATCCAGTCAAATCCCAACATCTTTTTCCTTACCATCTTCCCACACAGCAATGAGAAATTAACTAATTATATTAACTATTTTCAGGAGTGATGTCACCAAGATGGAGGAGCAGGAGACCCCAGTTTCCATATCCCCACAAAGATCAACTATTTGATAGCTATCCATGAACAAACCAGCTCTGAGAGAGCTCGAGCGTTCATTTAAGAAACTTCAGCAACATAGTAGAACAAAAATATCTGAAAATAACTGCACAAAAAGGAAAGGAAAAACAGCTTCATTTTGCCTACATTATCCCACTCCCCAGATGGGCACTGTTCAGTGCCAAGAGGGAACACCCCAGCTAGAAAAAATTCCCCTCTCTGGGAAGGGGGAGAGAAGTGAGCAACAAGGTTCCTCAGCTTCTTGGGGCACTATGCAAGTGCCCACCTTGGTTTCAACTCAGAGGGCAGCAAAGCTGAGATGTAGAGAGATGGCTAAGAATAAGGAAGAAAATAAAGGACAACCAATATCAGCCACTCAGTGGGAGCAAAGGCAGTTCCCAGTGACTTTTCAATAAAGAGAGAGAGAGAGAGAGAGAGAGAGACCTCAAATAAATAAAATGAAAAATGTAAAAGAAGACATTATAACTACACCAAAGAAACGGGAGCTGGTTAGAGACTACTATGAACAATTATACCCAAAATAAGTTGAACAACCTAGAAAAAAATGGATAAATTCCTAGAAACATAAAATCTACCAAGACTGAATCAAGAATAAATAGGAAATCTAACAAAACTACTCTCGATAGTTGCTAAAAAAGCATTTGACAAATATAACATCCTTTCCTGATCAAAACTCTTCAAAGTGTAGGGATAGAGGGCACATACCTTAATATTATCAAAGCCATCTATGAAAAACCCACTGTAAATATCATTCTCAAGGGAGAAAAACTGAGAGCTTTTCTGCTGAGGTCAGGAACACGGGCAGGGATGTCCGTTATCACCACTGCTATTCAACACAGTACTAGAAGTCCTAGCCTCAGCAATCAGACAACAAAAAGAAATTAAAGGCATCCAAATCGGCAAAGAAGAAGTCAAACTATCACTCTTTGCAGATGATATGATACTATATGTGGAAAACCCAGAAGACTCCACTCCAAATCTGCTAGAGCTTGTACAGGAATTCAGTAAAGTGTCAGGATATAAAATCAATGCACAGAAATCAGTTGCATTTCTTTATACCAATAACAAGACAGAAGAAAGAGAAATTAAGGAGTCAATCCCATTTACAATTACACCCAAAACCATAAGATACCTAGGAATAAACCTCACCAAAGAGGCAAAGAATCTATACTCAGAGAACTATAAAGTACTCATGAAAGAAATTGAGGAAGACACAAAGACATGGAAAAATGTTCCATGCTCATGGATTGGAAGAATAAATATTGTGAAAATGTCTATGCTCCCTAAAGCTATCTACACATTTAATACAATGCCTATCAAAATCCCATCCAATTTTTTCAAAGAAATGGAACAAATAATCCTAAAATTTATATGGAACCAGAAAAGACCTCGAATAGCCAAAGGAATATTGAAAAAGAAAGCCAAAGTTGGTGGCATCACAATTCCAGACTTCGAGCTCTATTACAAACCTGTCATCATCAAGACAGTATGGTACTGGCACAAAAACAGACACATAGATCAATGGAACAGAATAGAGAGCTTAGAAATAGACCCTCAACTCTATGGTCAACTAATCTTCGACAAAGCAGGAAAGAACATCCAATGGAAAAAAGATAGCCTCTTCAACAAATGGTGTTGGGAAAATTGGACAGCCACATGCAGAAAAATGAAATTGGGCCATTTCCTTACACCACACATGAAAATAGACTCAAAATGGATGAAGGACCTCAACGTGAAAAAGGAATCCATCAAAATCCTCGAGGAGAACACAGGCAGCAACCTCTTCAACCTAAGCCACAGCAACTTCTTCTTAGGAACAATGCCAAAGGCAAGGGAAGCAAGGGAAAAAATGAACTATTGGGAGTTCATCAAGATCAAAAGCTTTTGCACAGCAAAGGTAACAGTTGACAAAACCAAAAGACAAGTGACAGAATGGGAGAAGATATTTGCAAACGACAGATCAGATAAAGGGCTAGTATCCAAAATCTATAAAGAGCTTAGCAAACTCAACACCCAAAGAACATAATCCAATCAAGAAATGAGCAGAGGACATGAACAGACATTTCTGCAAAGAAGACATCCAGATGGCCAACAGACACATGAAAAAGTGCTCCACATCACTGGGCATCAGGGAAATACAAATCAAAACCACAATTAGATACCACCTCACACCAGTCAGAATGGCTAAAATGAACAAGTCAGGAAATGAGAGATGCTGGCGAGGATGCGGAGAAAGGGGAACCCTCCTACATTGTTGGTGGGAATGCAAGCTGGCGCAACCACTCTGGAAAACAGCATGGAGGTTCCTCAAAAAGTTGAAAATAGAGCTATCTTATGACCCAGCAACTGCACTACTGGGTATTTACCCTAAAGATACCAATGTAGTGATCCGAAGGGGTACATGCACCCGAATGTTTATAGCAGCAATGTCCACAATAGCCAAGTTATGGAAAGAACCTAGATGTCCATCAACAGATGAATGGATAAAGAAGAGGTAGTATATATATATACAATGGAATACTATGCCGCAATCAAAAGAAATGAAATCTTGCCATTTGCGAAGACATGGATAGAACTAGAGGGAATTGTGCTTAGTGAAATAACTCAATCGGGGAAAGACAACTATCATATGATCTCCCTGATATGAGGAAGCAGAGATGCAACAGGGGTGGGGGTTAAGGGGGTAGGAAAAGAATAAAGGAAACAAGATGGGATCAGGAGGGAGACAAACCAAAAGAGACTCTTAATGTCATAAAACAAACTGAGGGGGGTGGGGGGAGGGGTGTTGGGAGAGGGTAGTGGGGTTACATTATATGTTTATATAAAAAAAAAAGAAAAAAAATAATTAAACTTTGTTATTACAGATAATAAATAAATAAATAAAGCTCTTCCCAAAAAACTGAAGAGGAGAGAACATTCCCAAACTTATTTATGAGGTCCCTGTGACCCTGATAACAATGCCAGATAAGGATACTATATCAGGCCAATATCTTTGATGAATATATATGCAAAAATCCTCAACAAACTATAAGCAAACTGAATTCAAAAGCACATTAAAAGGATCATTCAACATGATCAATTGGGATTTTGCTAAAGCAATCTTTTAAAAGAAGCTTAAGACATCATACTTCCTGATTTCAAACAATATTACAAATCTATAGGTGTGAAAACAGTATGATACTGGCATAAAAACAGATACATAGACCAATGGAAAAGAATTGAGAACCCAGGAATAAATCCATGCATATGTGGTCAATTAATATTTTTAAAGATTTATTTATTTTAGTGAAAAAGAGAGTACAAGCAGTAGGGAGGGGCAGAGGGAGAGGGAGAGAGAGAATCTCAGAGCAGACTCCCTCCGGAGCATGGAGCCAGACACAGAGCTCCATGTGGGGCTCAATCCCACAACCCTGAGACCATGACCTGAGCAGAAACCAAGAGTCGGCTGCTTAACTAAGCCACCAGGTGCCCTATGGTCTACTGATTTTTGACAAAGCTGTCAAGGACACTCAATGGGGAAAGGATTTTCCCTTCAATAAATAATGTTAGGAAAGCTGTATATTTACATGAAAAAGAAACAAACTAGAATCCTATCTTGCACACTGCCCCAAATTAAATTAATGGACCAAAAAATAAATATAAGACCCAAAAACTTTAAAACTCCTAGGAGAAAACATAAGAAAAACCTCCTTAACATTAGTCTTGGCAATGATATTCTGTATATGACACCAAAAGCAAAAGTAAATAAGTGAGACCACATCAAATTACACCTTCTGTATTACTGCCAAACAAATAAACAAACAAAAAACAGTCAACAAGATGAAAGGGCAACCTATGGAATGGGATAATATATCTGCAAACCATATATCTGATAAGAGATTAATATCCAAAACATATTAGGAAATTATACATCCTTCAACAGCAAAAACAAAAAACAAGAAACAAAAATACAAATCATCTAATTAACAAAATGGGCAAACAATCTGAACATTTTTCCAAAGAAGTGATACAAATGGACAATAAGTACATGAAAAGAAGTTCAACATCATTAATCATCTGGGAAATACAAAGCAAACTACAATGACATATTATCTCACACCTGTTCGAATGGCTATTACCAAAAACACAAGAGAACAAATGCTGGTAAAGGATGTGAAGAGAAGTGAATCCTTGTGTGCTGTTCATGGCAATGTAAATTGGCACAGCCATTATGAAAACAGTACAAAGATTCCTCAAAAACTTCATGTGATCCAGAATACACTTCTGCATATATATCCAAAGAAAATAAAATCACTACCTCAACAAAATATCTATACTCCCACATTCATTGCAGCATTATTCACAACAGACAAGATATGGAAACAACTTAAGAGTCCACTAATGGCTCAACGGGTAAAGAAAATGTGGTACAGATATATACAATGGAAAATTATTTACACATAAGAAGTAAGAAATCCTGCCATCTGTGACAAAACGGATGGACCTTCAGGCCATTATGCGTATGATCTCATTTATTCATCCTTCTTAATTTTTTACCCTTTGACAAACTTCTCCTCATTTCCCCCATTTTCCAGCCTCTGGCAACCACTCTTTTACGCTCTGCTTCTATGAGTTGAGCTCTTTTTTAGATTTCATGCACGAGTTCTGGGGATCTAATGTATGGCATGGTGATGACAATGAATAATACTATATTGTATACTTGAAAGTTGCCAGTAAAGTAGATCTAAATGTGCTCATCATAACAACAAAAAAGTAATTATGTGAAGGATGTGTTAACTGATCTCATTTTTGTAAACATGCCACAATGTACATGTGTATCAAATCATCACATTGTATACATTAAACGTACACAAGGTTACATGTCAATTATATCTCAATAAAGGTAGAAGAAAAAATTACCCTATTCTCAAAGAGAATTATGTTCCTAGGATTTGAAACTATATGCAAAAAGTTCTGAATTCAGGGTGAATTAATGAGTCAGAGTTACTGAAACAGGACCAGCTTCATAGTTTGTACAGCTTAATGCCAATGTGGGCCTTTTGTTCAAATATCATTAAGAATTACAAGATACCAATAGCAGAGTATTAAAGCAAGTACAGGCCCCTTCTTAGTGTCAGGCCCTATGAAGCCAGCCCCTCATAGTGGTCTGAACTCTGTGACTGAGCCCTGACCTCCTGTTTCCACTCTCTGTTGCACAAGCAAAACTTACACAGACAAATGAAATAAACTTGCTGCAACTTCAACTTAAGTGAAGCTGATTGGGCAAAACCTTAATGAGTGAAATAATGACCCTCCCCAACTCTCCTCTGAAGAAAGAGGGCATTTTACATGGTTACCTGCTAGGCACTATTCTGCTGACAGGCAATATCAAGAGGCAAATTCTTCGCAGATTTTACTACTATTTAAATGTCCCTATCAATTCCAGGAAGCTTATAGCTAGAGCAACTTGAGGTCCCTCTTGTGAGAGGGAAAAAGAAAAAAAGGGGGGGAGGGAGAAAGGAAAAGAAATGAAGGAGAGACAGAAAGAAAAAAGAAGCAGGACAAAGAGGTAGAGAGTTATAGGCCTCACCAAAACACAAGCTAAGGTCCCTAAAAGATTCATTCCCTTACCTACGTAACAGGAATTTTCAGACTTTTATCAGCTGGGTGTGAAAACCTCAAAAGATTCTAGATCCTTCCAACTTGACCACTTCCCATAGGTCATGCAACATCAACTGAAGATGATTCCATTTGTTCTGTCTGGATAATGGGAAGAGAAAATGACAAACGCTGTGAACCCATCCTAATTTGTACTTGAATCTGAGCAGTTTTATTAAAAGTGAAATAAGTCAACTGGAGAAAGACAACTATCACATGATCTCCCTGATATGAGGAAGTGGAGATGCAACTTGGGTGGGAGTTAAGGTGGTAGGAAAAGTAAAAATGAAACAAGATGGGATCGGGAGGGAGACAAACCAAAAGAGACTCTTAATGTCATAAAACAAACTGAGGGGGGTGGGGGGGAGAGGGGTTGGGAGAGGGTGGTGGGGTTACATTATATGTTTAAATAAAGCTTAAATAAAAAAAAATAAAAGGGAAAATTTAAAAAAAAAAAGTGTGGTCTAGTATATACTGAAGACTGCAATTATGCCACAGGGGGAAAAAAAGGCTGGGGCATCTGGGTGGCTCAGTGGGTTTAGCCTCTGCCTTCAGCTCAGGTCATGATCTCAGGGTCCTGGGATCGAGCCCCGCATCCGGCTCTCTGCTCAACGGGGAGCCTGCTTCCCCCTCTCTCTCTGTCTGCCTCTCTGCCTACTTGTGATCTTTCTCTCTCTGTCAAATAAATAAATAAAATCTTTTAAAAAAAGATTTTTATTTATTTATTTGACAGAGAGATTGAAGATAGGTTGGGGGGGGGGAAGCAGGCTCCCTACTGAGCAGAGAGTCCAATGCGGGACTCGATCCCAGGACCCTGAGTTCAGGACCTGAGCTGAAGGCAGAGGCTAAACCCACTGAGCCACCCAGGTGCCCCAATAAATAAAAATCTTTAAGAAAATAATCACTAAGTCCCAAACCATCCTCACAGGGTAAAGCTACAGAAAGAGTCCCTCATGGTGTAACCTCCCTAAGTCTTTTCATTACCAAAATAGAGACAATAATGGTACAACATGAGTGAACTTTCAGGAAATGTCCTACGCTAAATGAAATAAGTCAGTCACAGAAAGACAAATGCTACATGATTCCACTTCTCCGAGGTATACAAAATAGTCAAATTCATAGAAGTAAAGAGCGGAATGGTGGCTGCCAAGAGCTTGGAGGAGTGGCTGGGGAGTTCTTAATTAACGGGCAGGAAGCTTCTCTTTAGCAAAATAAAGAGTTTTACATGATATAAAACATGGTACCTATAAGTCAACATATTGCACACTTAAAAACTTGTCAAGTGAGTAGATCTCATGTGCTCTTAGCACAATAAAATAGTAATACTGATGATGATGATGATGATGATGATGGTGATGATATCTACTTTACAGGGCCATTTTAAGTACCGAATAAGATAACCTAAGAAAAGTGCTTAAAATGCACATGATGGGCCTCCCTCATCTTTATCTCTGACCTCATGTTACACTGTAGGGTACATGCAGTCATTCAGACTCATTCCCCCACTGTCACCATGTTGGCAGACAGCAAGCAGGGAAGGCTCTCATCTGAAAGGGGTCTCTTCCCCCAAAATCATACACCCTCCCTGAAGAAGCCACAGTCCAGTGACTGGCAAATGCAAACACAGAAAGGCCTGGTTCCATTGCCTCCTTTCAATGCAACTCTAAAAAGCACTCCTCGAATCAACACTTCTGTAGCATTAGCTGAGGACTTTGTTGAGAATGGAGCGCAAGTAAATTCTAGTACTGTTTCCCTCATGCCCCTAGGGCTTCTCTAATAAACTTATTGCACACAGCTCTCCAAATCAGAGTTTTCTCTGAAAACCTCATCAGTGACTGTATCACCTCCAGAGCCACATGAAGCCAAGATATGTGAGCCCATGGTCAGTAGATGACTTCCTAAGAAAAGAGGAGAAATGATAAGTAAATATGCAGGTTCCTGAGTGGCCTCAGGTCCAGCAGACTAACAGAAGATGAGACTAAGAACAATAAGATTTCAATCCCTGAGAAACATGAAGGAGAAAGTGATAGCTTCAGGAATGAACAAACTGGATTCTTAAGCAAGGCCACTGACTCAGGTGTAGAATAAGGAAGAAAAAGGAAAGAACAAGACAGCTTACCTCATGCAGCATTACTGGAAATGAAAAGCAAGGCAGAGTAGAATAAGTAAAATGGTAAGAAGCTGGGGTAAGAAGCTGGGCCCCAGCTCCTGGACCCACCATCCATCCTGCTAGGGTGATTCACCGAGTCCGGGCAGAACCTGCAAGTGGGAGCTTCATGGCAGGGGCTGAACAAGGGGCTGAACTGACCATCAAACTCAGGGACTAGGAATTTGTGGAAGCAACTGGGTTTTAGACTTTAAGATGACCTGACACTGAAGATGACAGATGTCCCAAAGATGTAGAGTTCTATGGTTCTTCTCTGTGTACATTTCCTCCTCTGCTAAAACAAGATCTTACCAAATGCCTTGTCATTCCTCTGACCGGAGCCAAAATTATTATTATTTTGTTATGATTGTGAAGTCTTCCTCTCTTGTTAACTCCTTTTCTATGGTTCTTTGATGTGCTAATTTAACTTAATATATACCTAATACCTTATTAACTTACTAAAACTCAATAAATACAAATATATCAATGTGATTAACAGGGCCTTAGGAAGTGTTATTGATCACACACGATCCCACTCACCTCTTAAATGGACATTGTGAACAAATCCTGTTTCAGAAAGAAACACTTCCTTCCCACTCTTTGCCCCTTGGAGATTTACCCTGATTTGGAGATGTTTGTGTTGGGAAGTCTTTTCCCAGGTTCTCTTTGTGAGAAGCTCTCAGTATCCTGTGCTATTCAGCTTGCCATCTTGTGCATGGGAACTTCCCCACTGTGGGGAAAACTGAGGGCAAAAAACTGAGGGAGGGGGGGAGAAAGCAGATGCACCAAATCAACCAGAGAAAAGGAACAAAAGATTCTATGACAGAAGGTACTAGATTTTCCCATCAGTGACTCTATTTAATGAAGAAATACAGATATCTGAAGAACATAAGGCAGTAATATTAAACTTTGAGTCCAGGCCACTGTTATCTAAGAGTTGAAAAAGTTTACCAATTCCAATTAAAGCCATCCATAATATAGTATGATGACCCTTGGAAACAGACAACTGAAGGCAGAGATATTATTTCAGAAAGCTGTTATTTTGTTAAGATTACTCAAGGGGCATGTGAGCCCTTGATAACCATGTACTTTTCTCTTTGTCATCTCCAATTTGATCATTAGCACATAGCAAATTTTTTCATATTTATTTTCATTTTATAAAGAACAGATTCTGCTCTGGGATTTGCATAAGGATCGGCAACTTTCAAAAGGAAAACACAGTGGCTACTCTGAATTTTTAAGGTTCAGCCAGGTTTTAAATATCACATTCTATAATCAGATAATATATCTGGCCCAGAGTTCAATTGTTATCTAAGGTACTTGGAAGGGAGAAGAAAATATGCAGGAGGATAACTATTCCTCCTCAGTCTTCCAGTTTCCATGAAAAAGATTTTTCCTAAATGCTCTTGGCTTCTTTTCAAATTCCCTTGCTCCTTCCTTAGAAATAGAGAGAGACATACTTGGTAAGATTTCTGGAGGAGAGATTCAATATTAGAAAGATCAACGCCATGACACACCTTATTCTTCAATATCAACTTTATTAATGATAAAATTGAAAGTGGTTTCCATTGCCTATTCTTTTGTCTTATCTCTCATTTAGCTTAAAATTCAAAAAAAATACTACCTATCCAGCACCCTCAAAATCTACCATTAAATACAAGATACTGGCTTGGGGGAGGTGGAAAGATGAAAGAAAAATTTGGAACAAATGTGAACTAGAGCCAAAGAGTGGCATCTCAACAGAGCCCATGTAGGGTATTTCCTACAAAAAACAAACAAACAAACAAACAAACAAAAATCCCACAAAAAAAAAAAAAACAGAGGAAAAAAACCAAAAAACTCGAGACTAGGAACTAGAAAACCTGAGTTGTAAACTCAGTATTTGTCAATTTTGCCTCTACTAGAAATAAATGAGAATAAATGAAGTAAAATTTATCTTGGTCTCTGAACTAGATGATTTACACGTGTCTGTTGAGCTTGTACTCCTGGAAGATGTTTATACCATTAGCTAGGCACATTCACACACCCGGCTTGATTTAATTTAACTAAGATCAAACCCAGAATTTAGCATCGAAATTTCCAGCACCATATTTACATATGGTAACTAATATTTCAAATGGCCAATTAACACACTCCATCTGCTGCTTGATTTCTGATTTTCTGTTTGAAATGATGCCTCCTAGAGTATGGGGCTGATACTTCCTGTAAGAAGACCCATATATTCCCAGCAGTTAAATTTAGTTGTACTGCTTCATTGCATTCTTTCAAGGGCTCAGCCCCTCTTCTCAGTTAGTTGGAGCAAGCCTGAGCTAGTCTGGTAACAAAGACTCATTGTTCCACAGTCCCAGAACTAGTTCCTAATGACTTCACCACTTTTCTGTAATTCATATATGATGGAGGTAGAGAGAGGAATAGAGAAGCGTGAGAGGCGGCCCTACAGATGACCTTGGAGCAACATGAATGATGTCTAATGTTTGGCAGTTATAGGCTATCAGACACTAATATACTCTCTGGGCTGAACCGAATAGGCCCATTACTCTCAACTGCAATTCACCATCTGTGAAGTGAGCTGGTGGCTTCAGACAAGAGTACAAATTGCACCTGATACTGAAAAAGACAGTGAGGGGATTATGATGTAAAACCAAGGGAAGAGTAGACAGAGACCTAGACTGACCAAAGGCCATATGAGGATAAGAAGAAATAAAACCTAGACTTCAGAACAGCTCCCAAATGACCTCGACCATTCACAAGACTGAATTCATGGATCCTAACAGACTGTATGGAAGTTTCTGGGATCAAAGGTTTAGTGTCATTAGGAGAGATGTGCACAGCTGGAGCTGACAAAACCCTCCCACTCTCAGGCAGCTCCTTTGCGTCTGTTGTCACAATTCATTAGCTCCTTCTGACATTCATTTGACATCATTTCAGGGAAGGGTTCTAATCACAGCCCAAAGAAAGGAAAGAGACTTTGAAAAATATGATGGCTATAGACACAGAACAGTTTATCGTTCTGAATAACAATGATGAGTATGATAATGACAATCCATGAAGCTGACCAATAACACATTTTCATTCCCATTATGGGCAATGCCACTTGGCAGATGTGGCTTTAAAATTGTACATGAAAATGTGTCTCAACCCTGACTCTACCACTTATGAGCTATTATGGTCTGAACTGCATTCCCCCAAAATCAGTATGTCATTGACCTAACCCCCAATGTGACTATGTTTAGAGACAGGGCCTCTTATGAGGTATTAAGGTTAAATGAGGTCCTATGAATGGGGCTCTAATCTGGCATAACTGGTGTCATTACAGGAAAAGGGAAGATGCACTGGAGATCTTTTTCTCTTTACATGAACACAGAAGAAAGGCCACGTGAGGACACAGAAAGGTGATGGCCATCTGCAACCCAAGAAGAGAAGCCTCTCCAGAGCTCAAACGTCTGGTACATTGATCTTGGGCTTCCAGCCTCCAGAACTGTTAAGAAAATAAATGTCTGTTCTTTAAGATACCCAGTCTCTAGTTCCTTGTTATGGCAGCCGGAGCTGACTCACACAGGAGCAGTGCTAGCTCAGACAAGCAATACCTTGGGCAATTTGAGAGCATACCCAACATTTATTGAATATGGAGGGCTGAATATAGCGGCTGGCACTTTGTAACTGAGATCTCTCAGCACCTTCCCAATGACATCCCAAGCAAAGGGACTATGCTGAGAATGCATAAGCTGGGATTTTCTGCCTAAACAGTAGTCACCATGTACCAGACATCTATTAAAGCTGAGCCCACCCTGGGACACAAGAGAGGCCTTTTCAGTCTAATTTAAGAAGTGTGAAAAAGGACCTTTATTAATTGAGCATCTCTATGTACCAGATGCTGTAATAAGAACCTCCACACTCATTGTCTTATTCTTATAAAAATTCTGTGAAGGACACAATTACTGCTTTGAAAAGTTAAAGGGCTTGCCTAAGAATACACAATTAGGGATTGGAGATGAAAACCCTGACCTCACAGACTGCAGGGTCATCTAGTACGATCCACATGGCCCCTGCAAGGTTAGCTTAAGCACAGAGGACATTCGGCCTGGCATAGCGAGCCCGCTCACATGAAACACACATGGAGCTAGCAAGGAGAACACGGCAGTGAAGTATTATGGAGAACTTATAGTCATCTCTTCCATACTCGTAGGAAGAGTATTAAGTGAAAAGCAGCATATACAACTTTTAAAAAGTATGATTCCACCTGCATGTATTATGTATGTATACATATACATAGATATGTTGTACACAATCATATGTGTATTCATTAATTTGTCTGATATGTTTATTAATTTGTCTGATATGAGAGACATTACCTCAAGAAAAAGATACATCTTATAGTATGCACTTAGATATGTATGTAGTCATACATATAAAAGATCGGGATAAAATATACCAAAATGTTTATTTTGTAGGAAAAAATTGGTCCTTTTCATATTTTCAATGTTTTCCATAAATTTAAATAACTATGTATTACCTTTTTTTAACCACTGAAGTTCATACATTAATCAGATTTCTTCAGTTTTAACCTAAATGTCTTTCCTGTCCTAGCATCCTATCTAGAATATAACATTATATTTAGTGGTCATATATCCTTAGGCTCCTCTTGGCTGTAACGGTTTCTCAGACTTTCCTGGTTTTTTATGATCATTAAGGCTCATTAATGGCTTTGAGCACTGTTCAAGTATTTTGTAAGATGTCCCCTAATGGAGATTTGTCTGATGTTTTCTCATGATAAGCAGGGGATATGTGTTTTGGGGAGGAGGACCCTTGAAGAAAAGCACAACTTTTATCACATCATATCAAGGGAACATACCACCAACATAACACTACTGCTGATTTTGAGGTAGCATTTGGCAGATTTCTCACTCTTAAGTTACTCTTTCTTTCCCTCTTCTACACAGGTCTCTTTGGAAGGAAGTCACCCTGAGCCTACACTTACTGAGTGGGGAGTTATTTTCCACTTCCCTGAAGGCTGAGTATCTATATAAACTATTTGGAATTCTGCGTGAGGAATTTATCCATTTTTCATCATTAATTCCTTTATTTAATCAAGTATTTGTACCCATATATGTCCATGGATATTTATCCACTATACACTCATGGATATGTAATCCAATACACTTAATTTTATTGCTGAAGTTGTTCCAGCTTTGGCCACTGGAAGCTCTTTAGTTGCCTCCTGCACCTCTGACATATTACATTATTCTGGGTATTTCATTTTGTTTTTTATTTTTTTTATTTATTTATTTGATAGACAGAGATCACAAGTAGGCAGAGAGGCAGGCAGAGAGAGAGAGGGAGAAGCAGGCTCCCTGCCAAGCAGAGAGCCCGATGCGGGGCTTGATCCCAGGACACTGGGATCATGACCCGAGCCGAAGGCAGAGGCTTTAACCCACTGAGCCACCCAGGTGCCCCTCATTTTGTTTTTTAGAGCAGTCTTTTACTTTCTGGTACTAAAAGTGCCCCAGATTCATCTCATGTATTTTCTGCATTAGTCGTATGATCAGCCATTTTATCCACTCTAACAGTCTCTGTCTTTAAATCGGAATATTTAGGCCATTCATATTACAGTGATATTGATATAGTTGGTTTACCATCCACAACATTTTTAGCTGTTTTCTATTTATTCTATTTATTCTTTCTTTCCCCATGCCCTCTTCTTCCATTTCCTCTGATTCTAATAAAGTACTTTATAGGATTCCATTATATCTCTTCTTTTATCATATCACTTATATTTCTCAATTTTTTTACTGGTTACTATAGTTTCCAATGTACCTTTTAAACTAATGTGATTCCACTTTGAAATAACACTGTATCACATCACATGTAGTGCAGGTATTTTAAAACAGAGTATTTCTAATTCCTCCCTCTCAGTATTTATGACATTGTTGTCAATTATTCATATACTATAATTGCCTGGTTCATCGTAACTATTATTACTTTAAAGTTATCTTTTAGATTAAGACTAAGAAAAATAAAACATTTCATTTTACCCTCATTTATTACTTCTCTGATACTTTTCCTTTGTTTATGTAGGCAAATGATTCTGACCTATATAATTTTCTTTCCTACTGCAGAGCAGTAATTAACATTTCTCACAGAGCAGGTCTGCTACAAATGAACTCTCGGTTCTCATCTGTCTGTGAAATTCCTCGTTCATTCTTCACTCTCAAAGGATCATTTCACGATATAGAATTCTAGGTTGGTGGGGTTTGCTCTCAACACTTTAAATCCATTCTCTTCTTGCTTGCATATGTTCTGATAAGAAGTCCATTATAATTCTTATCCTTGTTTCTCTATAGGTATTCTTTTCCTCCAGTGTCTTTTAAGATACTCTCTTTCTCTTTGGTTTTCTGAAGTTCAATATAATATGCTAGGTGTTGGTTTGTTTTTTCTGGATATTTATTTCACTCAGTGCTCTCTGAGATTCCTAAATGTATGCTTTGATGGTTTTCAAATCTTTGCAGCCATTATTTAAATATTTCTTCTGCTTCATTCCCTGTTCATCTTTTGGCATACACACCTGTGAACTGTCCTACAGTTCTTGGATGTTCTACTCTGTATTTCTTTTTTCACTTTTGTATTTTCTATTTCAGTTTGCATTTTAGTTTTGAGAAGTTTCTGTTGACTTACCTTCAAGACTAATAGTTTCCTTGGATATGTCTAGTCTACTGATGAGCCCATCAAAGGCCTGCATTTCTTTCTGATTTCTACCATTTCTGTTTAGTTGTTTCTTTTGAATTTCCATTTCTTTGTGTGCATTACCCATCTCTTCTTGCATGTTATCTTCTTTTCCCATTAGAGCCAATATTCACCACAGTTACTGTAAATTCCCTAATGACTCAACTATCTTTATCTTATTTGAGTCTGGTTCTTATGCTTGCTTCGCTTCTTCAAACTGTGGGGCATTCTGCTCTATAAATTTTTTCGTAGAAGTTGGATCCAATGTTAAACTAGGCAATAGGAAATGAGGTAAATATGATGATTTTATACAAATGATTTATATAAATCATCTTATGGGCGATGATTTATATAAATCTGGCTAAGAGGTGGGCTGGGCTTAAAGTTTTCTGAAGCTGTAAGTGCCAGAAACTTTAAATTCTTCTAATGTCCTTGTTTTTGTCTCTCCTCTTGACTTTGGCCTTCCCTAAGTATTCCTCCTCAGAGAGAGTTTGTGTCTTGCAGCGCTTTCAGCTGGAATCCATTGTTACCACACTAGAAACCTGTTAATACAGTGGGGAGGTGTTACAGGAAAGAAGCATTCTATAATCTTATGATGAAATCTTGGTCTTCAGTGGGCCTGTGTTCTGGGTTGTGACCTTCATAAGTGTTGATCCAGGGTATAGTTTCCTGTTCTCCACTACCACCTCAGCTGAGACAGGAAAGTTAGAGGGTCATAAAGGAGGAATGCTCTCCCTCCAGCTGGGATAAGACTCTTGTAAAGTCCTTTCCCTTGGAGACAGTTCTTTGGTATGCCATGGAAGGATCTATCTCAGATCTTGTCAAGAGAACTTGATTGAGTTCCTAGAGGTAAAGCCAACAGAAATGTACCTCTCACTGGAGGCAGCTTTTCAAAATCACTGAAGTGTTCCTACAAGCTATGGTTCCAGTGCCTTCTGCTCCAGGTAAGCAGACCTTAGCTCTTAACTTCCTGTATTTACCTGTGTCTCTAGAATGCAGGGGGATGGTTTGCCTTACTATCTCGATTCTCTGATGGGTCCAATAAGTGTCACTGATTTTCTGTTTGTTAAGTTTTTTCTTGTTGTAAAGACAAGAGTGATGACTTCTAAGATCTTCTAAGATCTTTACATGTAAGAGCTGAAGCCATATCCATACATTGCTTTTATAAAAACAAACAAGCAGGTTAAAAAAAAAAAAAAGGAAAAATAAGTTCACTGCAACCATTGGTTTAAAAAAACCACTAGGCTCAATTTTAACTACTCTTCAGGGGAGAAAATTAACCACTTTTATTTTTTAAAGTAAATCCCTATCTTCTAAGGCTTATGTAGCAGCCTAGATCAGGCCCTATATAAATGTTCAGTGTAGCCCCATTGTTAGAGCATGATGTTTGCCTAAAAATACATTCATATTTCTGCCACCTACTAGCTGGGCCAAGCACTTAACCTTTCAGATTCAGCCTCTTCATTTGCTAACTTAGGGTAATATTTATATCTTCGGGATGTTATGATAATTATATAATCTACATGAAAAGCACTGCATAAACTTCAGACTTCTATTCCTATACAAATACTTGGTCAAAAGCCTTTTATAAGTACAGATTCTCTCTCTCTCTCTCTCTCTCTCTCTCTCTCTCTCTCACACACACACACACACACACACACACACTTCCTAGAGCTGTGAAGATCCATCTCATTGGAAATGAAAATGCTATACATCCTTCCAACAAATCATCCCAAGACGATAACTTACCACCCTTTATAGATTGCTTTTTGGCCCTTCTCTGGATAGAATTTTCTTCATGAATTCAAAGGCAACCATTTGTCAGGTTCTCAACCATCATGTCCATGGAGACAGAACAAAGAAGAAAAAACAAAAGACAAAAAATCAGTGTGTCCTGAAAATGATTCACTGGGATGTCCACCTAATCTCACAGCAGGCAGAGCATAAAGGCAAATGATGATAGACCTAGAGGATTTTGTAACTCACCCTTTCTGGCATATTCCCTAACATCACACACTCCTGCCATCTCTCCAAGTGTTTCCTTTAAGGCCGCCAAAGAAGCAGTGTCTGGGAGTCTCTGATTCCAATTCCTCATACAGCACAGGCTAAGCCTTCCAAATAAACAAGAAGCTAAGAAGTCCTGAGTTCATTAGGAAGGCATCAGTGCATTGGCAATTTTGTAAAAGGTTCAGTAGTACAGAAGCAATTGCACATGTAATGCATCTGGTCTCTTCCCTTAGAAATGGGAACCCGGGTGTTTTGTTTTGTTTTGTTTTTGAGTTATGATCCAGTGGCCAAGGAAGGGAACAGTATGCAAAAACAGCTCCCCTCCTAATATCTACATATACCTCCTGTTACAGACACACTGTCATTGTTGTGTTGGATAAATAAAGAGAAAGAGAGAATAAATGGAATAGTGTTAAAGGGAAGGACATAATCTTGTAGTCAGGCACTGGGTCAACTGGAATGTTGATCATCTGGAAATAAGGTATATCTTTTAGACAAAAATTATCAGTCATTATAATGAGGCTGTTTCCCTAATGTTTCAGCTCTCAAATCAGCTGCCCACAGTTTGGAGAGTTTCATAAAATCCTCATCCTAGAGGTTCAGGATATAGTGAACAAATCCTTGTTTTTACATTATCCTAATCTACATTATAAGTGATACTGTAAGTTTCACACACGATCAGTCCTGCTCCTATGAACTTGGCACATGAAAAAAAATCGCAATACCTACTGTCTTTTTGGTTCATTCTGCTACACACTAGTTTCCCCAGAGTTTGGAAGCAGAAGACCAGCTCCTTATTCTTCTTTGATTCTCTAATTAGTCTGCAATAAATGAAGGCTTCAAGTGTTTTATAACACTTCAATTTCCCATTCCCCTCTGACATTTGGAGGGAAAATGGAACATACAGCAAGACCTTTGAACAAGAAGTAATAGCCATTAAATTGAAACATGATACAAGCTCTTCCTAACCATGAGTTCATAGAATGTGTATTTGTGGAAAGTGATGTGCTTGTTGCCTGCAACAAAACCAGATGCTCTCTGTTTTCAGTTGATCTGTGTTGCTATGAAGTTGTAATTCAATGTCTGAATTCAAAAAAGAGAATAAAAGGGACAGTGTGGTAAGTCTATCTTCAGAGGTCACACAATAATCGTGACGAGTAAAAATGCAGTGAGTTTTGGATTCCATGCAGTGGAATCCAGCAGAGAATAATGTAAAAATAATTATACTCATAAACTGAGACTTGGGACTGGATTCCAACTTCATTGCTTCTCAGATATTTGACCTTAGGCAACAATAACTATCACATAGCAAAACTGTGCCACTTAAATAAAATAATATATATGTGGACACCAGCCAATACCTGCTCAATAGAGGCTGTATGCTGAAGAAACATGTGAAATGGACATTATAGTATTGTTTAAATATCATAGTTTATGTTTTATATCTAGAGATTGTATTAGTCTGCTGGGTCTCCCATAACAAAATACCACAGACCACTGGCTTAACAGAAACTCATTTTCTCACAGTTCTAGAGGCTGGAAATTCGAGATCAAGCTGCTGGAAGGTTTGGTTTCCCCTGAGGCCTCTCTCCTGGGCTGGCAGATGCTGCCTTTAGGCTGTGTCCTCAAATGGCCTTCCCCCTCTGCATAAGCAGGCCTGGTGTCTTTTTCTTCATGTAAAAATCACCAGGCTTAGTGGATTCGGGTCCCATCCTTGGTACCTCATTTAACCTTAATCACCTCCTTCAAGGCTCCATCTCTAAGTAAACCTATGTTGGGGTTACAGCTTCAACATATGAATTTGCAGGGACACAGTTGAGTCCATACGAGAGATCTACACTGTTTGATATAATATTCTAAATACCACTTTAAAATTAAAAATCAAATCGTTTGTCTCTGAAAAATAATAAAGCATTTTTTGCTCCCACCTAATCTCTACTTCTCCAAAGTAAGCATCAACTTTTAGTTTCTGAGACACATGGATGTCAGCTTCTCTGACTGACTCTGACTGGGAAGCATCCCAGGAAAAAGGTAAGCTGACCAGACCTTCTCTTACTGAAGTCAGGGTTCCCTTTTGTAATGCCCTACCACTAGACTAAGAACTGAAGAACAGAGAGATTCTCAGTAATAAGTTCAGATGCTGGGAACACACAAGCAAGATTATCACAACTAGCTTCCATAGCAACCTACTGAGTGAGCTGGTAGTTCTTCTGGGTCTCCTTCACTCCATAATTCCTCCCTTATACTCCAAGGATGGGGAATGATTCTATTCCCCAGAGAACAGATGTACACATATATAGCTGTTTACATATAAATATAAATATTTAACCCCATCCTCTCCCTTATCTAACCAATTGCACTTATCACTACCAAAGCATTTTCCAATGCCATTTAGATCATTCCACTTCTTCCTACAAAAAAAAAAAAAATCAAGAACCTATAACCTATTAGGGCCCTCTCTTATTTTTTCTACTAAATTTTTCTCATTTTTCTCAGGATGTCCTCTGAAATATTTCCCCAAATCTTCCACCCAGAACACCAGATCATTTTTTTAAAAGATTTTATTTATTTGACAGACCGAGATCACAAGTAGGCAGAGAGGCAGGCAGAGAGAGAGAGAAGGAGGAGGAAGCAGGCTCCCTGCTAAGCAGAGAGCCCAATGTGGGGCTCGATCCCAGGACCCGAGCCGAAGGCAGAGGCTTTAACCCACTGAGCCACCCAGGCACCCTGCGCCAGATCATTATTTTTTCCCCCATTCCAACCCCCACTACTAGGAGAGAGGGTCAGTATTCAGACATTGCCACAGAGCACTGAGTTCTGGCACAAACCCACATCAGGCCAGAACTCTACTTTGCCCAGGGACTCTTTTCTCCACTGATTGACTCATTGCACCCAGCACAGGGCCTAGTATATAAAAGGTAAATATAAGATAAGTAATAAGGGAAGGGAATACCTCCAAGTTCCTTTTTACTTAGTTGAAATTCAACCAGGCCACCTAATTCATCATCTTTTGATGGTTAGGCCCTCATTTTCTTTTTTTTTTTTTTTTTTTTTTTTTTTTTTTTTTTTTTTTAGGTAAAACATAGTCAGTTTTATTCTTCTGAAACCAGAAGACAGTCTTTGGTTATACAAACATTATTAGTGACAGTCCCGCCAACAGGTCCTAGCTGGGGAGGGGGCAGTTAGCAGACAGAAATGCTAATACCCAGGGACACTTGGGTGGCTCTCTCTGTTAAGCCTGAGACTCTTGGTTTCCTTCAGGTCATTATTTCAGGGTCCTGAGATTGAGCTCCCAGCTGCTCTCCCCACCCAATTGCTCAGGAGGGACTCTGCTTATGGACTCTCTCTCCTTCTCCTTCTTCCCCATAAACATGCTCTCTCTCAAACAAGTAAACAAATAAATCTTTGTTTAAAAAAAATTTTTTTTAAAGTTTAAAAAAAGTAAATGCTAACACCCATGTTAAAAGACTCCGGGCAAGGATGATGGTGTCATCCTGGCAGGGGCCCTATCCCAAGTTGGGGTGTGGTGTCCCATTTTCATATTTTGGTTAGACCCTGGTGACAAGCACTTATTGACAAGTTGCTTTGAGAATGTCATTTCATGAGAAAGCCATTTATTAGGAATGTTCCAAGTCACCCAAAAGGAAGAATGAGCCTTTGTGCATGGTAGATTCAAAATTTATATTTAATCAACAAATTAAACTAATATTTCACTCATTTTCATAGCCCATACCACCACTTATTTCTGAAGGTTCAAACAAAGCCAACAGACATAGCATTTGTTACTAACCCATGTTTTAAAGTGCTTACTTTGTCCAGAATTGGACTGAGGCCTACACATGCGTTATTTTCCATGATCCCCATAAAAATCTTTGAGGGAAACTGAACTTAAACCAGTTTACCCACTAACCAAAGGCCATAAGGTAGGCCATGGAGTCAGGATTCAAATGTGAACCATGTGACTCCAGAACCTTACATGTATCCCTTTATGTTCTGCTGCCTTTAAAATTAGATTGTCTACTTATTCCTGTGCCAAAGAAAGATCTTACAAGATGTTTCTCCTTCACACATTCTACAAGGAAAGAAATCAATAGGCTGAGATACACTTACATCCTTTCTCCCTAAACACA